>JARHVA010001548.1:1092500-1320000 GCA_037957365.1 Torreya grandis
ATAATACCACCTTTAGTTAGTGGGGTGGTCCACTTTCACATGATTCTTGGGATAACGTGCCCATGTTCATGATCACAGACAGACCCCGTGATTAGTCATCATCAGCGAATTCATAATCACCAGATGACGAATACGGAGAGCTGGGACCCTCATCTTCATCAGTGTGATCCATGTACATGGTAGAAGGAATTTGATGGATGTGGCTAGGAGGAGTTGGTGGAAAGACAACTTGATGTGAAATTGTCATCCTTCTCCATAATGCAGTGACAGGTGTAGCTGGACTTAATGATGCATGAAGATTCCTTTGATGGTTTTGAACAATATGAAGTTCAAACTTTACATGAAAAGGAATTCTTAATGTAATGAAAATATTTCTTACCTGTCTAGGAGGTATTCTTATAGACGGATCTTTTGAGGCTTTCATAGGTAAAATATAATCCAAGAACTCAAATAAGTAATCTAGAATTTCACCAGATTCCCAAAAATTCTTAGCTCCCAGATTATAGCTACGCCAGAAGGTAGACTAGTGAAATAAAAACTCTATTCCTTGTCTTCATACCAGGTGCATGAAAGGATTATCAATTCTTAAATAATCACTATTATCACCTTCACGATAAAGAATAATTGTGGAATAGGTACGAGAACCATCTAGCTCTATGAAATAAGAAGTCCATCCCAAACTTCTATCATTCATAAGGTTTGCAGCTTCATAATATTTTGCTTTAAGGAAAGCAACTTCATTTTTGATCTGATTTGAGACTAAAGGAACACTTCACCAAATATGTTCGTGAAACTCATCTCAGACTTCAGTCGTTACAAACATCACTGTAGTTGTATGGTATTCTTGAGTCATGAAATTTGCAAGACAATTCTTGACACCTTGAATATGTTCAACTGTAAAATTAAATCCAACAAGATAGGTAGCCCAATTGATTAGGTGACTAACTGAACCTTTCTTGAGATTATCTATAGAGTTAAGAATACCCATAAAATTTTTCAAATCAGATCTCACAATGAATTTTTCAGACCTTATGAAGAACATAAATGCCTGAATAGCCTTAATAACTTCAAGAATCTCTTTATGCATTGAATGATAATTCTTCTAAGCATTCTTGAAGTTTCCTAAAGTAAATCTACAAGGCTTCTCAATTCCATTGGACATCCTTTCTTTTAATACATCTCCCCAATATAACTTAGAGGCATCTGTTTCAATGATTTTTATACAATTACCTGGAAGTTGGAGAGGAGGTAAATCAACACATTTTGCCTTGATTCTCTGAACCGCCTATGTCATTTCATCATTCCATCCTGGAGGAATTTTTGATAATCTTTTATTTAACAAGACTCTATCTTGTGCTACATTATAGTAGTAACCAACAATATAATTTACACAACCAAGAAAACGCTGCAAGGTTTTCTTTTCAGTTAGAATATCAAGGAAATTTTGTATATTTTTAAGAACCTGACTCTGAATAGCAACTTCACCTGATTTCAGAACAACACCAAGGAAATCAATTTCATCCTTGAAAGTAACCATCTTCTTGGCTGAGAGGACCAAACCATTATCATGGACAATTCTATATAACTATTCTAGATGTTCAATATGCTCTTTAGGGGTTCTACTAAAAACCAAAATATCATCTATATACACAATTATGAATTTTCCATATGGAGAAAAGATTTTGTTCATCATTTCCTAAAAGATACTAGGTGCAGTCTTCAAACCAAATGGAAGTACATTCCATTCATACTGACCAAAAGGAGTCACAAAAGCAGTCTTGTATCTATCAGGTTTCACAACTTGTATTTGCCAAAATCCAGACTTTAAATCAAACTTACTGTATATTTTACTACCAGTAATTCTTTGTAGAATTTCATCTTTAGACAGAATAGGATGCTGTACAAGTATAACATATTTATTCAAATTAATATAATTAATCACTAATCTTTTCTTACCTCTGACTTGTTCACTTCTTTTAATCACATAAAATGCTTCACATCCCCACAGACTGTGAGAATACCGAATCAGTCCTTGTTCTTTCAGTTGCTGGATTTCTTGAAAACATTCTTCTCTGAGAGATGGAGACATTCCTAAATGATGTGCTTTGAAGTGAGGCTCAACCTGTGTACCATCCTTGTTAGTAATCAGTTTAAATTCAATGTTACAGACATGAACTTTGTGATGCTGGAATGCTAGTGGATTTTTTGAACAACAATCTTGCAAAATCTTTGCAAGCACAGGTTCAATAGCTAATTGACAGAGATTAATCTTTTGATACAACCACTGGTTATTACTTTCTTCTCTAATTTTTCCTTTTAATGGAATCTTACATTCATATCTATCTTTTTGTAAAGAGAATATTTTTGTGCCAATATAATTTCATAGGGCTAAATAGTGATAGGATAAAAACTAGATAGATTATCAGATCCTATCATCATATCAAACATTGGCATTTCATGCTGCACAACTTTAAACTCATACACAATATCTCCTAAGACAATTGGAACTTTAGCAGAGAGTTCAGAAATCATTGTCTTAGTGTTGAATGTAAGTCTATGAAAATCAGATTGCCATTTATCTTGAGGAATAGAGTGATATCTTGCTAAAGAGATATCAGCACCAGTGTCAAGCAAAACATCAAGACTATAGGATTTAAATCCTTGCCATTTAATACTGAGTTCACACACATGATTATTAGTGAGGTGAATTGATACTTGATGAATGCCATTATCCATATTATCAGATGTAGACACACCTGTTGGATAACTATCTATAAGCTGAGTTAACTCTTCTTCAAAGAGTTGTTCTTTTTCATCATCCTAAGCTTCTTCCTTCATCAATTGCTATAGCTCATCTTGTGCTCTGGCTAAGAAGGATTGCAATAAAGCAATACGTTTTGTGCGCCATTGCCTTCTTTCATAAGTATCAGCCTGATAGGCAGCTTGAACATCAGGAACTTTTGTTGATGTAGCAGGGTCTGTGATTTTGACTGAGAATTGTTTTGTCAACAATTCTTTTTGCTGCTGCTGCTGAGACAAATGCAAAGAATACCTTTTTTCTGTATTAGCAATTTGATGTTGAAGAAACATTTTCTAAGATACCATATAAACATGAGTAGCTTGATATTTATCCTTCAAATATTGCAATTGCTGGGAAAGAGTTAAACAGTTAGGAAAATGAGTAGACAACATATGGATTTGGAAACCAACTTCTGAATCAAAATCAGAAGATTCAGAATCTAAACTATATTCCTCAAAATTCATATTCACTTGACTTTGTTCTAATTCTAAAGAAAATTCTTCTTCCCAAGGAATATCAGACTCATATTGAACTTCATCATCAGAGACTAAAACATATTCATCTTCATATAAATTATAGCTCTGAAGAAAATTCACCTTTTTAGAAATTTTTCCTTTCTGAGGACACTTACTAGCATAATGATCTCCTTTACAGATAAAACATTTTATAGAGGATTTCTGAAAACCATTTTTCCTTTTCCTGAATATCTTTTTCTGTTTAAAGGATCTACCCTTAAACTTTCTTGGCTTAGACCAATTAGATTTATAAGTTTTGGGAGAGCATTTATAGAAATGAGACTTTTTCTCTTCCTTTCTTCTCCTTTGATATTTCTTGTACTGATTAATATCAGTGCATCCAAAATGATGATACAAAGTTTTGCAGAACTTTACTCCAAGTTGCTTATGAAACATCATGGTTTCTTTGTGGGCTTTCCTTTTAACACATAGCTTTTCATTAATGGCTCTAATATTCTGATTGATACGACCAAAGGACATAGTTGATAGCTCATCACCCATTACAGACTTATATTTATGACCAAAATATTAAGGAAAATATTCTATATATCTAATTTTGAAAGCAAGATTAAACATTTTTCCTGAGGCATATAGCAGATTTTCCATGTAACACATATATTCATCTATCCTTGTCATGTCACAAAGTTGAGCTCTTAAAAACTTAGCTTTATTAGATTCTTTTTCATTATCTATTATACCAACAAATTCTGAATATAGAGCTTGATAGAGAGTAGGAATTGGTTCTGTATGACAGATAATTCCATCTTGAAATTGTTGTCCACAACCATCCCACCAATCTTTAATGTTGCCTATAAAACCATTAGCTATTTGTTGGGCAACATTTACAAGGTGTTTATTAAGGCCATATATTTGTACATTAGCCCATGAGAGCATTGCATGAATCATCTCTTTTCTTCTGGCAGAAGATTCACAATTGAACTTCCAGAAGAAAGGCTGGAGATTCAAGGTTCTTATTTGGGCATCCAATGGAGGCCTAGAAGATTCTCCTTCAAAATAACTATATTTTTTTGCTTCCTCTATCTTAGCCATTCCTATTTGAAAAGCTTTATTAGCTAGGCTTCCTTCTTCAGCTTTCTTTTTAGCCTTATCTTTACTAACTTCTTCCTTTTGTATTTAAACTACCTTTGCCCAACTAAGAGAATCAGATACTGATGCTACAAGGACATTTCCTAGAGGACTTTGGGTAAAACTATCTGATAATTTGTGTAAAATATCAGGAAGAAGAGCAGTATGATGTTGTTGATTTATTACTTCCCTGGTGAGACTATCTATACTGGCAGATGTAGTTTCTTTAACCTTATCTTCAACAGATGAAATTTTAGATTTTACTTCATCTTGTCCCTGAGCAATTTATTTAGTGTTTTGAACTACTTCATCAACTTTTGTAGTAATTTCAGAATGTTGTTATTTTAAACTACTAACCTCCTGAGCAGTCTTTTGAATGACTTGATTTCTGTTAGCAATATTATTTGCATCTAAATCTTTAAGGGCTTTAGCGATATCTCTTTTTTGATACAGTTCTATGCTTTTAAGCATAGCAGAGACTTGGTCTAAACTTGACTGGATACTAGAGATCTTAGTGTTTAGACACTTGGTTGCAACATTATTTCAATTCATGAGCTTGGCTTCAGTGGATTGCTCAAGACTTTTATCAGCAGTTCTGACATAATACATTTGTGCTCAGGTTTTACCATCTGGGGAGTACTGGTTGAAATCTATGGATTTAGGGAATCCTTTCTCAGTATAGGATTCATCTCCTAAGGGAGTTTTCCATGTATGCTCTTCATCTGGATGAGATGTACCCTCCATGTTTAATTTTTTGACTTGAGATAATAGTTGCTTATTTCTCTCAAAGAGCTTTTGAATTGCTATATCTCTTTGGGTCATATGGATTACTAAGTGACTCAGTTTACTAAGGATATGCTTATAGTCTAAGCAATAATAGGAGTCAACTTGAGGATCATGGACCTTCTGATTATGAGGACATGAAGGAAGAAACATAAGAGATGAGGATGAAGAAATTGGGTTATCAAGTCTAATGACAGTCTTATCTGGTAAGTCTTTGACTGAAGTAGCCATAGACAAAGATTTTTGAGGTTGTTGGATAAAGTTAGTATCAATAATCCATTTGTGAGGGAACTTTAGATTAGACCATGAAATAGCTTCAGCAGGAAGGATTTTCCTGTTGGGTGTAGCTCTGCTCACCACACTTTTGCCAGGTGCATGGGTATGTTTAACAGCTGGATAAAGTGTATTAGTCAAATGATACATGATCTTATATTGGATAGCAAGAGGACAAGAACCTTCAAGCATATGCAAACCAGATGTTTGTAGAAACAACTTAAAATTTTTATTAAAATTGGCTTCCTGGTGTATGGCAACATGGTAATTTGGATATACTGTAGTATAGACAGGACCTACATGTAAACCAGTCTGAATAACGGACTGTAAACAAGTAGAGAATGACATATGATGATTATCCAAGAGGAAAGCAAGAAGACTGACATTCAAACCATGATAGAACAAGGGATGCACACCAATAGAAATAGTACCTATGTGGAGGAATTTATACTTTTGCTGGGTACGTAATTGAACAATAGTTTTTTTATCAAACAATTGTAGATAGTATTTATCTTGATCAGTAGTCTTCACTTGTAACACATTCTCAGAGATTTTTATATTAGTTTTTGCAACCAGATGGAAAGGAAACAACTTATCATACACATCGGTAGGCTTTAGGCTAGGGAGAGTCCAACCCAGACAGGGATTAGATTCTTCTATTTCAACGGTAGTATCATTGACAGATTGCTGAGAAATTTTAGATAAATTGCAAACTTTATATGTACCTGGATTTGCTTCTTAGAGTTGATCTAGAGCTTCTATCATTCTTCTTATCTTTGGTACTTTAATCAAATCCACAAACACCTATCCATGGCTTAACAGGACGCCACCACTTCCCTATCTTTAGAAGAGAGACTGAACGCGATACCAGTTCAATAGACCAGAATAAACTTAGATAACAAAGAAGTAACACAATAAGCAAAAATTTTAGCACAGACTAGTCAGATACTTTAGATTTATAATGACCCTTTCTTAACTCTTGTTTGGCTCAAATTTAATAGATACTTGGCTCTGATACCAATTTATAAAGGATCGATCATCACAATAGAAAGAAGAATATAACATAGAACTGAATAACATATATTAATATAGAGGCAAATTCTTACACAACACTTGGACTCTTAGACTGTTGCCTAGACTCAAGACTTAAGCTGGATGCCAATTCGAATGCCGATACCTTTAATAAGCTCTCGTATTTATAGATATGATATTGAGAGATCAACAGATATCACAAAGTGGTGCAATCGATGATTGAGACAAAAGATGCGACTACAAAGTGAGTTATGGGCCCACTTCACTTCGATTCTAAGAAAAACATCAATTTATTCTAGAACTATCTATCGACACGGCTGACAAAATACTGCCTTTAGTTAGTGGTGTGGTCCACTTTCACATGATTCTAGGGATAACGTGCCCATGTTCACGATCACAGATAGACCCTGTGATTAGTCATCATCAGCAAATTCATAATCACTGGATGGCGAATACAGAGAGTTGGGACCCTCATCTTCATTAGTGTGATCCATGTACATGGTAGAAGGAATCCGAAGGATGTGGCCGGGAGGAGTCGGTGGAAAGACAACTTGATGTGAAATTGTCATCCTTCTCCATAATGCAGCGACAGGTGTAGCTGGACTTAATGATGCATGAAGATTCCTTTGATGGTTCTGAATAGTATGAAGTTCAAACTTTACACGGAAAGGAATTCTTAATGTAATGAAAATATTTCTTACCTGTCTAGGATATATTATTACAGATGGATCTTTTGAGGCTTTCATAGGTAAAATATAATCCAAGAACTCAAATAAGTAATCTAGAATTTCCCCAGATTCCCAAAAATTCTCACCTCCCAGATTATAGCTAGGCCAAAAGGTAGACCAGTGAAATAAAAACTCTATTCCTTGTCTTCATACCAACTACATGAAAGGATTATCAATTCTTGAATAATCACTATTATCACCTTCACGATAAAGAATAATTGTGGACCAGGTACTAGAACCATCTAGCTCTGTGAAATAGGAAGTCCATCCCAAACTTCTATCATTCATAAGGTTTGCAGCTTCATAAGATTTTGCTTTAAGGAAAGCAACTTCATTTCTGAGCTGATTTGAGACTGAAGGAACACTTTGCCAAATATGTTCATGAAACTCATCTCAAACTTCAGTCATGATAATCATCATTGTAGTTGTATGGTATTCTCGATTCATGAAATCTACAAGACAATTCTTGACACTTTGAATATGTTCAACCGTAAAATCAAAATCAGCAAGATAGGTAGCCCAACAAATTAGGCGACTGACTGAACCTTTCTTAAGATTATCTGCAGAGTTAAGAATACCCATAAAATTTCTCAAATCAGATCTCACAATGAATTTTTCAGACCTTATGAAGAACATAAATGCCTGAATAGCCTTAATAACTGCAAGAATCTCTTTATGTGTTGAATGATAATTCTTCTGAGCATTCTTGAAGTTTCCTAAAGTAAATCTACAAGGCTTCTCAGTTCCATCAGACATTCTTTCTTTTAATACAGCTCCCCAATATAACTCAGAGGCATCTGTTTCAATGATTTTTATACCATTACCTGGAAGTTGGAGAGGAGATAAATCAACACATTTTGCCTTGATTCTTTGAACTGCCTGTGTCATTTCATCATTCCATGCTAGAGGACTTTTTGATAATCTTTTATTTAACAAGACTCTATCTTGTGATACATTATAGTAGTAACCAGCAATATAATTTACACAACCAAGAAAATGCTGCAAGGTTTTCTTTTCAATTAAAATATCAGGGAAATTATATATATTTTTAAGAACATGACTCTGAATAACAACTTCACCTGATTTCAGAAGAACACCAAGGAATTCAATTTCATCCTTGAAATTAACCATCTTCTTGGATGAGAGGACCAAACCATTATCATAGATAATTCTATAGAACTGTTCTAGATGTTCAATATGCTCTTTAGGGGTTCTGCTAAAAACCAAAATATCATCTATATACACAATTATGAATTTTCCATATGGAGAAAAGATTTTGTTCATCATTTCCTTAAAGATACTAGGTGCAGTCTTCAAACCAAATGGAAGTACATTCCATTCATACTGACC
Organism: Torreya grandis; assembly: GCA_037957365.1. Classification (NCBI taxonomy): domain Eukaryota; kingdom Viridiplantae; phylum Streptophyta; class Pinopsida; order Cupressales; family Taxaceae; genus Torreya; species Torreya grandis. Next base: position 1,101,068 of record JARHVA010001548.1, read on the forward strand.
AAAAGGAGTCACAAAATCAGTCTTGTATCTATCAAGTTTCACAACTTGTATTTGCCAAAATCCATACTTTAAATCAAACTTACTGTATATTTTACTACTAGCAATTCTTTGCAAAATTTCATCTTTAGACAAAATAGGATGTTGTACAGGTACAACATATTTATTCAAAGGAATATAATTAATCACTAATCTTTCCTTACCTCGGACTTGTTCACTTCTTTTATTCACATAAAATGCTTCACATCCACACGGACTGTGAGAATCCCTAATCAGTACTTGTTCTTTCAGTTGCTGGATTTTTTGAAAACATTCTTCTCTGAGAGATGGAGACATTCCTGAATGATGTACTTTGAAGTGAGGCTCAACCTGTGTACCATCCTTGTTAGTAATCAATTTCAATTCAATGTTACAGACATGAACTTTGCGATGCTGGAATGCTAGTGGATTTTCTAAACAACAATCTTTCAAAATCTTTGCAAGCATAGGTTCAATAGCTGATTGATAGAGATTAATCTTCTGATACAACCACTGGTTATTAGTGTGTGTGTGTGTGTGTGTGTGTGTGTATGTATATATATATATGTGTGTGTCTGTGTTTGTGTGTGTGTGTGTGTGTGTGTGTGTATACACACATACATATATATATACATACATATACATATATAGACATATACATATACATATATATATATATATATATATATATATATATATATATATATGTATATGTATATGTCTATATATGTATATGTATGTATATATATATGTATGTGTGTATACACACACACACACACACACACACACAAACACAGACACACACACATATATATATATACATACACACACACACACACACACACACACACACACACACACACACACACACACACACACACACACACACACACACACACACACACACACACACACACACACACACACACACACACACTCACACACACACACACACACATCACAATGCATACTATCAAGTGCTATATCAAATATGATTGCTCAAAAACAAAATGGTTGAAGACCACAACAACACAAATCTACACCCATCAACATCCTATCATCATCTAATCATTTATCCTAATCCAAATCAATCATACAAATAAAATCATCCAACCTATTATCTAGCATTCCTAATGCACCATCCCAATCATTATTAGAGCCAAGTAAAATCATCTATCAACCCTATCCAATCCAATCCAATCAAATCAAATCTATCCATCCTCTATTATCAATCTTATTTAGATAAATTATCAACACTTGAATCCCATCATCTATTAATCAAATAAATCAAATAAAATCATCAAATCGATCATCTAAATCCAATCCTCTATCTAACATCTAATCATATCTAACAATCACAATTGATCAATAATCTAAAATTTATTCTAACATCCATCATCCTCATTTGTCTTGATAAGTCTCCTTGGGACATCCTTAGGGAATCATCATCATATGATCTATCCTATCATCTATCATTAAATAACTCCCTTCTAGGGAGAACTAAATTGACATGAGGTCCATATGGACTATTTAGGTAGTGCTCTATCACATGGGGTGTCTGAGGTCAGCTCAACCACAAACATGTCACTCTCATGATCATCCATCCTCTTCATAATCAGATCATTATCCTCAATAATTTTTTAATCTATCAATCAGTGATCTACAATCATTAATAAATCAATAAATCAACCATCAATCAATCAATCAATAATCAATTAATCATTTAGGGACATCTCAATCTTCATCAATTAATTATTCATCTAATCAAAACTCGTAGCTCTCCCTATCATGTGTCCTTGTATGGGATACATCCAAATATCATGACATCACTCAATAAATCATCAAATCCAATCCTAAGACTCTCCAAGGCATGCATCCTTTCCTGGGATATGTCCAAAGCTCATATCTTTACTTATCCGCTTTATCTAAAGTTTATGATTTCCCTCTTTCATAGGTCACTTGTTAGAGGTAAAATCATTGAGAGGGGGGAGTGAATCAATGATGCTAGATATCCAATTCAATTTCAAACTCTTAAACATTCAACATACATCAACTTGATAAAACAACATAAATATGAAAACACATGCATCCAAAGCATACATCACATGAACACATCATATATGTCAAAAACCCTCTTGGGGGATAAAATCCATACAGTCCTATAAAATAATATCCAACATTTAGACCAACATGAACTAATCAAGGAATACCCATATCTTATTTTAGTGAGACACCAATCCCATAAGGAGCTATTGCCCCTATCTAGCTGAGCACCCACAACAACTAGACCTTTGGCAAGCTTTACCTTGCAAGGAGGAACCAACCTCCTAGGAAACCAAGCACCCACTTATCTAATTGAATAGATCACCTTGAACACATGTTTCTACTCTTCAACTAATGGTGATCACCTTTGTTTGCACTCTTCACCTCTAATCTCTTTCAAGATGCCTCAAGGGTTAACTTGCTCAAATTGCCTCTTCTAAGCTCATTAGGTCCATTGACCTATGCATCCTCATACATAAACTTAATAAAATAAACATATATAAAATTTCTCACACTTTTATATTCATAACTAACCTGTATCTTGTCTTTTAAATATTCTCTTCACTGGAATCTGCACACACATAACTAACACAATTAGTCCAAATAGACCTTGTACTTATACCACTCTCTTCCTTTAACCCATCTTGGTTGGACAATATGCTTTACATATTTGAACTACATTTGAAATATTTATTCAATCATGTTACATTTAATAATCACATACTCCTTAGGTCAACCAATACCTCATTAGCCCGAAACCACCATTAGGTCTTGGTGAGACCTAAAACATTTAGGCCTTCATACTCACGTTACATGTGAGACTACTTGGACCACCTTCATCTTTTAACAATGTTTTGAACACATCAAACCTATATCCAATATCCCCTTCATTACTCCTATATGTGTTTATGCCACCTGGAACACCAACTCACACCTTGAACCTACCAATCAAGTCTCCTTGCTATTTAGGTCTTCATACATAGAAAACATAGTCTCAAATTTTTGAAGCAAATACTCAAATATTTCACATATAAATATGATTAGATCACATGGGTTAACCATTAAGGATATAAAAAACACCCCATGTGATTTATATACTTCAAAATAGGTTCTAATCACTCAAATCAACTCTCTCAAAATGACCACTCAGACTAGTCATACACAGTCAAAATACAATTATACTATTTTGACTCTCCATATATGATAAAAGGCATATCATGACATAAAATACTTTTTCATAATATTTAGAGACTTATATAACATCTTCATACTCATTTTCTTCTTCAATTCTGATCATAAAACCTTTAACTCACTCCAACAACATGGTCACTCAATCTACTAGTGCATTCATCAAACATAGTCAACTTATAAGCCTTTGTTCATACTACATATGGATTTTTAAAACCTCCAATATCCATAAAAATAGTATTAATTCAGTATAGAACATTATTCAATAGCTATTTCATCTTGAAACATCAAAATATTATCAAGAAATCTTCAATTACCTTTCTCGGGTTACTTGAAGAACATGGTCAAACCTTTAATCAAATTTGGATCTCAATATCTAAAATTATACAAATAGTAAAATTTTATTAACTAGCTTCTCTAGATGTGACTTGAATTAATCTTCAACTTTTCCTTTTACACCACCATTAAATTCATCTTAGATCAAAATATATAGCTCAAACACTATATACTAGTTTATCCCTTTGCTAATTTGAATATTCCAATTCCAACAGTCACTGTGTAAATATTAAACATTAGACATGATGTCATCATCTCATGCTCCATGGAAATTTTGAAAAAATGTGCTTCATTGATCTCCTTAGAAGTATCCTGATCTTTACCTTGCATCACTCATCATGGATCATTAATCTGTGCTTCCACAATCAAACCACTTGGCACCCTCACATGCCTTCTAAGCACATTGACTATTCGACTCCAATGAACTTATGACACTTGGCAATCCCACATGCCTTCAGAGCATTCTTTGACATATTAACTTAATAAACACTCTTGATCACTATTTGATAGGATTATGTGCTATGCTATATCCTTATCCAGTCAGATTAATTGCTCATCATTGATCTCTATTTGACAAGTTCATGCACTCCATTAGATCCTTATCTGGTCAGATTGGACGTTCACTTTTAGATCTATGATCCAATTAAATGCTCACCGTAGATCTTTGGTAATGAAAATTTGGCTAAGTATGGGAACTTAGTGAACTCTACCTGAGAAGTTAACTTTACACCTTAATAAATTTTTCTACACTCAAAAAGATCACCTTTCATAGGGGACTCTATTAATGTAACAAATTGCTCTTGAAACTTTCACACGTGTGGAATATGACACCAATCTTCTCACTTAGCTTTATCTATCAAGATGACTAGTTGATCTTCGACATTCATATGACTATTTTTATGAATTCCATTCACTTTCATAATCATTCTAAGCACTTGTAACATACCATAGGGTCTTTGCAACATGACCATACCATCAATATCATCCATTAATTACTTAACTAGGCAAACAATCTCCAAACCATCAATCTGATCACTTTATCATTAATGCACTATGAATAATGCTCTCTTTGACATCAATGACAACTTAATATCAATGACCATTCTAAACATCACTAACTAAGGCATGTCTAGGGTCATAAATTTATCATCTTTCACTCCCTCGCATACATCTTTACCGGGGGAATCATCCATTCAAAATATTCATCAAACTATAGCTCATGGATTTTCAACATCAAATCATATCCATCACATCTATTGCATCAAATTCATCCATCCCAAACCCTCTTTCTTTTATCCACGCATCCCACCCTTTATTTTCTTTTGAGTGGCCATCCATCTCATTCCTCCTCACATGACCCCTTAAGGGGGTATCACCTATTCTGACTTTCATCAACACACATTCTAAATTTCATCAATATACTAACTCATGCATCATTTTAATTATTTAAAAATTCATTATGGTAAGTGTAGAAAGATTATAGATAGAAAAGGGCCTACCTGTGGACATGTTTTTCTTGAAAAAATGAGCAGTCTGAACTTCTATAGATAATTTGAGATGGCTACACAAAAAATTTGAAGATGGTATAAGAACATGAATTGTTTCATTTTGAGTATAGTTTCCTAGGACAAACATCTAAAATTTGAAGAGGAACTTCTATTTTTTAAGGAAAAAAGAGTAGATAATTAGTCGTGGGACCCCTCATTGCTTGAGCATTGTTTACTATTATTTGAATTCCTTTGGTGAAAATTTAGATAAGATCGTCTAGTTTATAACATATATATTTTTTATAATTATTCAATGCGTACTTTTTATTATTAATTTTATAAATAAATAGATCTTTAAAACTAATAAAAAAATGGATAGACAACCATGCGCCCCCCCAACTGCCTCAAAAAAATGAAAATTAGTTTTTTTAATGCATGTAGAATTAGGCCTAGTTTGTGACCATTTTTTTTTGCATTTAGATCAATGAAAAAATATATAAACATATATAGGAATGCATATTTCTTACATGTAGTGACCTAAAAATCCATTGTTAGAAGTCAACATAGATGAAAACCTTAAAATAGTCCAAAAATTAAAAAAAAAAATTATATTTAGAAAGAGGGGAGTGTGTTCGTCATTATTGCAATAATTTTATGAATTGTCTCATTTAAATCCATAGTGTATTTGGTGATGAAAGTTAAATTTTATTATTTTCTATCAAAGATCTTGGATTTGGTTGTGTTAAAAGGTCTAAGCCTTTGGCTCAGGAATCCAAGCCATTTTTGAGCTAAAATGCTTGGTTTTTGAATTCAAACATAACATAACACATATGTGTTATAATGTGTACGTGTTATAATGAAATAACACAAAAATGAATTTAGTCAATGTATAACACAAAAAAATGAATTTAGTCTATGTATACGTGTTTATATTTATCTATATCCATTCATATTTATTAATTTTTACATTTTATTTTAAAGTGGAGAGTGTCATTATAAACACTACAACAAAAAGGACATAATGGATATAGTGATGTAATGTTGGTGTGTTTGGGCCTGAGATCATAATTTTGACTATATAGAAAATGAATTAGGTTTAACTAGGCCCAATTTCATTACAAAATGAATGAATGAGTCAATTTTTTTAATGGTGGAGGTAATTATGGCTAATTCAAACCCCTTGAATGTAAATATGTGTATAAGATGTGGTTTGAGGATAAATTATCTTAGCTTTCTTGGCATATTGAGTGAATTGGTGCAATTAGTGATGTAATTTGAGTGAAATTGAGCCTCATGAACCTAATTCTAACTATAAAATATGTAATTTGAATCTCGACCTTAAAGTAATAACAAAATAAACCAAATAATCCATTGGTTAAATTTGTAGACACATAATATTTTTAAACTTGATCAGTTACTGATGCTTTGCCTCCTATTTTTCACCCTCCTCTAGTCATTTACCATCTTCATTAGCCCTTTCCCTAACCTAAACCCCTTTTTGGTAGTTTACATAACTATGTTGGTCACATCGACCTTGTATTGTTATTTACAACATATTACTAAGAACTAGGTCAGACATGGATGACATAGTTCATAACCTAGTTAGTTTTTTCCAATTTCAATACTAGGTCGACCAGGTTGACCTTGTCAGCCTAAAATTTTGAAAGAGGTTAGATCCACCTAAATAAACACATCCATATCACCATTCTTAAAGAGAGATCAAGATTTAATTATTCATTTGTGCTTATTTACAATCTGTGTTTCCACCATGCTACTTGAGGAGTCTTAGTTTAGGGTTTCTACTTGGATAAGAATCTTATCTTGTGGAGAAGTCTTGGATAATTTGGCCTTTCTTAGTGATCCTTACAAACCATAATAACCTCTTGTGAATTAAATTTTTTCAAGTGAGAGATTGAGTCTCGAAGGTTTCATCTTTCAGGTAAATATATCTAACTTTTCTCCTCTCTTCAGTAGATAGAAGTAGCATAAGTAATGGCTTTTGAATATATATCTCTCTCTATACATTAGGGTTTTATATATACATAGGTTAAGTAGGATTATCTTATGCATGTTTAATTTTGTGTTTACTGATGTTGTGCCACCAGCTTTGGTGAGTACTAGATTAGATTTTGCATTACTTGTTATTAGTTTAGTAAATATGAAAACATAGGACCTAGTTAGAGTTATTTCATAGTTTTGCTTTACTAGAGGCTTTGGAACCCTCCCTAGTGATATTATTGTGGTAAGAGACCCCTTGGATAGGTCTAAAAGATCCATATTGGTCATGACTTTGATTATATAATGTATGCCCAATTGAAAGTATAAGTAAGATCTATCTTCTTTGAGTTAGGATGGATTTGTAGATCTACTACATTTCCCATTGCATACATTCTGGTGAACCCAATGTGAACCTAACCCTTGTAGATTTTCTTTCATGCTTTTATTTCTATCATTTTATTATTTTTTTATATTTATAATACTATGATGATTAGGGTGGTATAGTTATAAATTTTGTGCACAGATTTAACACACAATCATATCAAAATGACTATTATTTCTATGCAAGTCTTTATCAGATATAAGTTACTAGATTAGACAGGTTAACATAGTACTCTTCTTCAATCCCAAATAACAAACTATGTCGAAAAGGTTGACTTAGTCTTTTAGTCAACATCTAGAACAATAAAATAAGTTGAGTAGGTCGATTTAGTCTTTTAGTCAACATCTAAATCAATAAACTAAGTCAGGTAGGTTGACTTAGTCATCTTATCTTGCTTGAGCACACAGGGTTTTATAAAACTAAGTCAAACTAGTTGACTTAGTTTGCAGAACTTGAGAGATGTATTCAAGGCACTTCAATATAAAATTTTCAATCCTAATCATCTTCCAAGCCAGCAAGGTTCCTATCTTTCTCTCTCTCTATCAATTCAGTACTTCATTATAATTCTATTTTTATGCAAGTTTGTAGTCTTCAAAATTGCACTCTTATAGCAAACTAAGTTGACCTAGTCGACGTAGTTCTGTATCCTATATTCTATTTAAAAGACTAATTTGACCTAGTTGAATTTGTTCTTAAATACTCTTACTTTCATAAAATAGTAGCGACCCAATCGACTCTTTCTATACTATTTTCATACAGTGTTGTCTAAACTGACTCTATACCATTCTTAATTTAGGAATTAACAACTATTTACTAGTAATTAATTCACACTTTCACTTTAAACTATTTGCATGCTTAGATTAGCTCACATAGTCTAATTAGGTAGTGTTTTAAATTACCATTTGATTACACTATTTTTCTATTTTTACACACACTACCAAATCACAAAATATTCAAAATGCATTTAACATTTGTCTTCCTAAGGGCTACCTACTTGGATTTCATCACCAAGGGGGAAGTAGACTTGGTCTTTTGGCCAAGTATAAACATGTGGTTAATGGTATATATTTTCAAAGCATCCAAAAACTTTATCACTGTAGGATTTTGAAGTGAGGGGTAAGCCCCAATACCAAGCCAATACCATTGCCAACACAAATCCCTTTCAACCTAAATGTCTTGAAACCATCTATAGATTGCTTTCTAGTTCCTTATTTTCAGCCAACTTCCTTTCACACTTAAAATGAAAATTTATAATAATCTAACAACACTCAGGATGACCACTTAGTTAGCATTTAATTTTTTAGTTGACTACTTGCTCTCTGAACATTGTGTTGTATTGTAAAAACTTGCATTGGCCAGTGTTGGTGCAAGGTTTTGTGTCATGTGCTCCAATTAGATCATTCTCATTGATCCAATTGATTGTGTGTTTATTTTCATTTCTTGATTCATTGTAAAAACTTTTCTTTTTGTAGCACACTATCATTCTGATCGATATAGTCTCTTGCAAATTGTGTTTTCCTCTGTTTGTAGTACTAGCTTGACCTGGTTAACCCTATACTCTCTTTTATCAGTCAGGTTACAGTACTAAGTTGACCTGGTTGACCTTGTATCCTTATTTTCCTTTTATTCAATAGTACTCAGTTGACCCAGTAGACTCTGTACTCTTCTTAGTTCCCTTCTCAATAATACATAGTCAACCTAGTCAACCTTGTATTTGATTGTTGACCTTGCTCTCCTATCTAGTTGACTTAGTTCTTTGTCCCTAATTTCTCTCTCATCTTGCTTAAAATTTTGTTCATTTCTTTAAAACATCATGAAATCCTTCTTGTCTCCAAATCTTGGACCCTAGAAGAGTGCTATTGAGGCCTCCTCCAGATTTGGGCAATGTTAGGACATTTCCAAGCCTGTGGGTGTGCTTATATTTGGAAATGAACCTCTAGATTGAAAGGAATATCTCCCTGTATTAGCTTTTTGTGCAATAAAATTGCTGAACCAGTTTGTATGAGTGAAAAGAGTCAAAAGTTTGCATAAATGAAAAGCCTAGTCTAATATGGTGATACACCAAGAATTAGTATCCACATGTATGCCCTATACTTATGCACAATACAAAAAAACATAGTCTATAACTCAAGCTCTAGAATATTCCAACATAAGTATTTCATTGTAGAGACATAATGAATGAGATCACACAAGGTCAATAACTGGAAAAGATATCCTGTATAGTCTATAACAAAAGTTACACATGTGCAAAATATCATACAACTAGAATGCACTCTACTTGCCCTGTTGGATCAACTCTTTACTCAAAAACATAAAGGACAAAGAAAAAAAGATAAAACATCACTTGTTGTCACTATGTGTCTCTTGCATGCCCAGGTAAATGTCTAGAACTTAGAAAGAAAACATACTTATGATTCTTTGCTCAAAGGCAAGAAAATGGCAAAACATTCCAACAGGGTTTCATCATACTATCTATGGATGATCAAACAAGAGCCCAAGAGGCCTATTTAAAGCAAAAAAGGGAGAGAAGAGAGAGCTCTTGGGCACCAAAATAGAAGCCTCCAAAATGGTTTGTAGTCACCATCTTAGTGAAATTGATTCGAATTATTCTCTCATTCAGTTGGAGTTTGTCCTTCTCTTTGATTCACCCTCTTGAAATGACCAAGATAGTTGTAAAATCAATGGTGAGATGACCCTCCATAAGAAATGGCTCATATCGCTACTATGAACCTTAGATTCTTCCTAAAGGCTCCCATGGTTTATACTACAGACCCATTCAGGTTTTCTAAGTGACTTTATTTCTACTTGCTTCTTCAAGTTCTTTGATTGCATCTACTTGTAAAATTCATAAGCAAATCTCTTTTGAAAACCCACCTAGCATTGTCTCTTCCTTTTCAGGATTTTTGATTGCTTTTACTTGTAAAATTCATAAGCAAAGCTCTTTAAGAAACCCAATTTGCACTATCTTTTCTTAAGACCCTATCAGGGTCTCTAAATGCCCTTACTCTTTTATTGAAGACTTTAGGCATGAATTTGACATCCTACGACATGTCATGTCTTTGAATCCCAATGACTAGTTGGTTGTATTAAACTTGACGTTTTGTAGCTTGTCATGGGTATCCATCAGGTCAAGTTTATGTTTCGGGCAATTTTCTCAAAGTAATTCCTTTGAACAACTTGTCTGAAGGAATTTCCAAAGGAATTCTTTTAGAGATTTTGCCTGAAAGGCAATGACTAGTTCCTTTAGGAACTTTTCCTAAAGGACACTTGAGAAAGTGTCCTTCAAAAATGTTTTGAAGGACGCTTAGGGAAGGTACAAGGTCCTTTCAAAAAATTATGAAGTGCATTTCCAAAGTAAATCTCCCTTTGAAACTTTTCCAAAGGGAATTTCCAAAGACAAAGTGCCCTTCAAAAAAGTCTGAAGGGTCACTTGGGTAGAAAATTGCCCTTCAGAACTTTTCCAAAGGGTCACTTGGAAGAAAAGTGCCCTTCAAAACTTTTTTGAAGGGTCCCTTGGCCTAAAAAGTGCCCTTTGGAATTTTTTTGTAGGGTCACTTGGAAGAAAAATACCCTTCAGAAAAGTCCAAAGGGACACTTGGGAAGAAAAGTGATGTTCGAAACTTTTTTGAAGGGTCATTTATAAAGAAAAGATCCCTTCAAAAAAGTCCAAAGGGACACTTGGGAAAACAAAGTACCCTTCAAAAAATTCTGAAGGGACACTTGGGGGGAACATTATCAAGACCATTTTAGGTTTTTTGATTTCTTTTGCATATAAATCAATTTAAGACTTGCTCCTTGGAAAACCCAAAGTCATGTATCATTGAAAAACCACAAAGCATAGAAGGAGTAATTCAGGTTTGTAAACTTGGATTACTTCTACTCATGAAATTTTTATAAGTCGAGTCATTCAGAGAACCTAACTTGGTCTTGAGGAGTAACTCAGATTTACGATAGGCCAAAACTTGACCTGTAAAGGACCTGACATACACTTCAATGGAGCCAAAACACTTTAGCCTCCTTGACTTGCAATTTTGGACCTCTGAAATAACCTATTCTTGCAACTATTGTTTGGCTCTCCATAAAAATGGTTGAACAAATTATACTGAGTTGAAATTTGGCCAATAATCCTCTATTAGAATCTTCTTGGACAAATTAAATCCATTTAGACACTATATGGGATATTATTTTCTCCCTTTCTTTACCTCCCAAGAGAATCCTCACTCTTAGAGCACCTCTTCCCCTCCATCTGTGGATTGTAACATGGTTCAAAGCACACCTCAAGATGAAGTAGGTGGATCTAATCATTTTTATACCTATCAAGATAATTCTCATCTTCAAGCTTTTCAACATAATGTGGGAGCAATTGACATAAGTATATCCAACAATCCCACTCGTAATCCATCTTCTAGTAACCCTCCCCTAATGATAATTTGGGGAATTATCCTACAAACACCAACCTGCCAATTGATATGACTCAACTTCTTGCACAAGTCATACAATAAATGAACATAATTAAAACTTGTAACACCTCTCAAATGATGCAATTACACCATCATTTGATCAATATGGCTAATCAATCTCTGATTCTCTATCCTCAAGCCAATCCAAACTTTATTCCTCCACCTCTTAGAGATGCCTCAGGAAATGTTGTTCCTCAACCTATCATGAATAAAAAAATACTTCAAAATATCCAAAATGAGTCTTTAGATTCTTTCATCATGTCTATTGATATAGGTAATATATCTCCAACTATCAAGAATTATTGGACCAAAGACCCTGCATCCTTTCTCAAATCCGTTGGTAATATTTATAAAGAGTGGATCCAAACTAATAATTTTACCACAATTAAACTTCTAGTTAAAACCTTCATTGGCAAGTTTCAACATAATGACCTTCTCAAAAATTTATTTAGCCATTTCATCAATTCTAAGCAATCTCCCACCAAATGAACTCATGATTTTATCAAATGATGGAAATATCTGGCCTATAAAGCTGACCATAACATGACTAGTGATAATTTGTTCAAACTCTTTATAGCTGATTTAACTCCTCCACTTCAATATGAGGTTCAAACTTTTGCTCCTCAAATTCTTAACGAAGCTCTTGACCAAGCCAAACATCAAGACTTGTTCATGACTCAATTCGAACCTAATACCACATTCCTTAAAGGATATTTTCAAACTTCTACCAATGCCATCAACAGTAATACTCCTTAAACCAAACTAGGAGTTTTCAAAGCTGATAATCCCCCATATTCCCACACACCACTAACTATGTAGCAAATGAAACAATTATTATCACCCTCTAGACCCTTTACTTATCCTAATAATCCTCCTAAGTATGACCCTAATCAATTTTGTTAGTTCCACGTCGATGTTGGTCATTCCAATGAAACTTGTTGAGGGATTTATAAATTTGTTGTCTCCTACATGCTTGGTGATTCCTTCAATCATGAAGCCATGATCCAACTCTATTTTCAAGAGTACAACACCACCTCTCAAAAATGACAAGCTCCCAAAACTTATTCTTTTAATAACCAAAAATATTTTCCCACATCTAATCATCAACAAAATACCAAGGATGTTTGTGTTATTGATGCCAACTATGACCAATATTACAACAATTTTTAATATGTTAACATAGCTAAGGTCAACTATCATCACAAACCAACTCACAAAGATCCTATCACAAAACCTAAGAAACCATCTTTGGAAGAATAACTTCTCAAAGATACTACAATCACTCATTTAGCTTTGACATCCCATGAGGAACCACCTCCTTGTTTAGAGCCTACAACTACTTCCTTTCTTTTAAAATCTACCTTACCTTCTAAACCTCGCACTAGTTCTTCTTCTAAATCCCATTGGAACTTTCTCAAAGAACTCAACTCCATGTCTTGCAAGATTACACTTATGGATTTAGTTAGTACTTCCTCTTATCATCATAAGTTCCTCATGCAATAATTATAATAAATTGAATATCTATCTTTTATAGATGAAGAACCACCCTCTATTGAGCCTCAACCTACCAACGTGCATACCATTGAATCCATTTATCCTTCTTCCAAACCATCCATTGAATTTATTGAAGAGGATATGATTAATGATGAAATCCTTTTCTGTGCAGATGATCCACCCCTATTTATTAAAATAGCCATTAATACTACCCTTATTCATAAAGTTTTAGTAGATGAAGTGTCTGGTATTAATGTGACATCTTTGTGGCTTATCCAACAACTTTTCTATAATAAGAATCATCTCAAGCAAACCCACCTCACCTATTGTGGCTTTGATAAAACTAATAAAAAGTCACTTGGTTGTATTTGGCTTCCCCTAACAATCAGACCTAAGACTGTTCAAACTAAACTTATGGTCCTTGATTTGCCCCTATCTGATAACATACTCCTAGGTCACCCTTTGACTCATAGAATTAGGGCCATCACTTCTTTTGATAGCCAATGCTTCAAATTCCTACATAATGGCAAACAAAATAGTTATGAGGCTGATCCAACCCTTGGAGTATTCAACTTCCCAATCCAAAATCTCAATATCACATTCCTACCATTCCTACCATCAATAATGCTCCCTTGCTTGAATTCATCAACATCAACCTAGACTTATAGGTCACTCTTGCTAATTCAGATGATGATGAACCTAATTATTTGTAACATACTTGAAACACAACGAATCTACCTCCTTATATCTCAGACTGGCTTACTCCCTCTTTATTACCTCATGATCACACTATTTCTCTCATTAATGAGATCACTAATTTTCCCATCTATGCAATGCTTAGGAACCTTCTTCCCTAAAATACGCCTTCACATGAAATGACCATAGAGTGGCTAAATTATTCCAAGATACTCTAATTATGTCTCGATACAAGTTTAGTGATCTCAAATTTTCACATTCTAAAACTCCCCCTGAATATCAAGCATGTACCATATCTCCAACTTATGATGATAATTACATCATGGCCCAAGATCAATATCAAGACTTGGATGTACAATATTATCATAAAACTTTAGCTCAAATACATGCTTTCAACTAGGATGTTCACACCCATTCCATAGATTTTGAATTGGCTCCCAATGGTCATGTACCTCCCATTAATTCTACACTTTTTGATACTCCTTGGGTGGTTGAACAAATCCTTGCTTATGAAGATCCATAAATTCTTGCATCTTCTTTACCATCTATAGATACCATCATTACATATAATTCTTCCCCCGTCAAAGAAACTAATGATACACCAATCTCATCCAATCAACCCACTCCTTCTACTCTTGAGATTACATTAGAGGCCAAGGCCACAAATGTCTATTAGATACATTTTGAATATGATCAACATGGTAATAAAATTCTTGATCTTGAAGTATATGTTGAGTATTATGGCCTCTTCCCACTTTTCCTAGCAATGAGGCTATTCTTGACTTACTTCATGCTCGAGAACCTCAAATTCCTCAACAAATCACAAACTCAAGAATTTCAAAAACAAAACCCCCTATTTCAATAACTTCATCACTAGAATTTATCCTAAAGCTAATCCAATTTCTTATTTACCAAATGCACTATATCACTTCTAAGATGGAAATGCTATGCTTATCGAAGAAATAACTCAAATCGAATATGATACTCCATCATGACCTCGACTAATTATAGTTTCTCACAAACTCACACTTGATGAACATGATAATTTTATATTATTTTTTGATAAATATCATGAGATATTTGCCTAGTCCTATGAGGACATGCCTGGTATTGACCTCAGAATCATGGTAAACAATATCATCAGCTATCATAATGCCAAACTTGTGCACCAAAATCAATAGAAATTTCCACCCTAATTTTCCACCTTATGCCTTAAAGAAATTATCAAACTTCTTGATGCTAAGTTTATCAAACTTGTGGACTACTCTAAATGGGTTTCTAACCTAGTCCCTATTTATAAAAAGGTCACAATGGTCATTTAATTTTACATTGATTTCCATAATCTTAATCTTGATTATCCCAAGGATAATTTCCCTCTACCTTCAATAGATTCCACAACTGGTTATGAAATGTTGTCTCTTATGCATGGTTTCTCAGGCTATAACCAAATTCACATTACCCTTGAAGACCAACATAAGTCAACTTTCACCATGGAATGGGGCACCTATTGCTATGTTAAAATTCCCTTTGGCTTAAAAAATGCTAGAGCTACCTATCAATGAGAAATGACTCATATATTTTTGATATTATTCAAAAAATTGTAAAAACTTATGTGGATGACCTCATCACTAAATCTAAATGTTGCAAGACTCATATTTTTGATCTCATTATCATCTTCATCTGCCTTTTAAATATAAAGTTAGACTAAATCCTTATAAATGTGTTTTTAGTGTCACATCTGACAAACTGTTAGGATTCTTAGTTTCTCTCCATGACATCAATATTGACCCTACCAATATTAACACTATCATCAACATTCCCATCCCTCAATCCATGTCTACACATTCACACTTACCTCAATAAACTTGGGGCAATTAGATGATTCATCTCTGAAATGGCTTGTCATATCTATTTCATTAATTCTATTCTTAAGAAAGGTAATGCCTTAGAATGGATGGATTCCTATAAAAAAACATTTGATAGTATGAAAGAATCATTACTTCACCCACCTACTCTTCATCCCTCTTTGAATGATTGACCTTTGATCCTATACACCTCTTCCACACCCATATCAGATGGGGTAATGCTTACCCAACAAAATGATACTGGAAGAAGATATGCCATCTACTATATAAGCTAAGGCCTCATTCATTATGAGAAACATTACACAAAAGTTAAATGTGATAGCCTCACCATATATTTTACCACTAAAAAAATTTGACATTATATGCTTTATCAAACCACTTATGTTATCATCCATTCTGATCCACTTCATCACTTCTTCTCCAAAGCCTTTCTCCTCAAAAATAAAATTGGCAAATGGATAGTCCTTATCATGGAATTTGATCTCTGAATTATTACTCAAAAATCTATCAAAAGATAAATCATCACTGATCAATTTATCGTAGCTCCAATGCCCACGATCAACCACCTTTAGGATAGCCTTCCCAATGACAATCTTCTCTATATTGAAGGTCTCAAACAAGCCATATCCTTTAAAGATTACTTCCATAACTTCACTGTTGATCTTGAAGCAAGTAATCTCGATGAATCTATTATCCTCCCCGATACTACTAAACCAAAAGTAGTTATTGAATAACTTCTTAAAATTAATGTATATTTACATGAGGATACTTGGACCCTTAATTTTGATGGTGCTAAATGCCCTCAAGGAATTGGGGTAGGTTGTATCCTTACGAGCCCTCTTGGAAAAACCATCTGATTATATTTTTGCCTAACATTCATTCTCACTAAAAACATGGTAGAGTATGAAGCTTTAATCTTAGGCATGAGAGATGCCTTTGATTTAGCTATCCTATACTTGCATGTTTTAGGTAATTCTCAACTCATTTACCACCAAGTCAATGGTGATTACCAATTCAAAAGTAAGAATCTCATTTATTATCATCAAATTACAACCACTCTCTCAAATATTTCATTTCTTTCACCATCGAGCTTATCCCTTGAGATCAAAATTTTATTATCGATTCCCTTGCTTCTTTAGCATCTCTTTTTCAATAATAGAAAGGTTTTTGGGATAAATTGTGTTAGATTTTTATTGCTTCTCAACATTTTATATCCACACCTATGATCCTTCATCAAGAGAAATAATAAAATAAAATGAGGAATAACATGACCTTGCATTCTATAAAGGTCATGGAAAAATGGTAGTTGTGAAATTAAGAAGTAACAAAAAATTAAAATAGTTTATCCCAAAAACCTTTCTATTACTGCATGGATTTTGAAAGTATTAAATCTTTGATCTCTTTTTCATCCACCCCAAGTTCTTACCAATCCCACTTTTCTTATCCAGATAAGAAAATACCCATATTCTACTCAACCACAAGATTCGCTTATCTACCATATTGAGTCGGTCACCATTTGATAAAGCCCATGGTACAAAGACATCATTCAATTTTTGAAACACCAAACTTATCCTCCCAACATCGATTCCAGTGAAAATACTCACATTCACAAATAAGATTTTAAGTATGTATTTTGAGATAACATCTTATTTTTTTGAAATGCTAAAGGTACCTTATTCTACTATGTTATGAAAGATGAGGTTCTTCCTCTTCTTAAACAAGCACATGGGGGCATTTGTGGTGGTCACTGTGGTAGACATGCTACAACCCACAAATGCTTATGTATGGGAAGATTTTGGTCCACTCTTGAAAAGGATGCCATCAAATTTTATAAAAAACATACTCTTTTCCATATTCATGACAATTCAATTCACTCACCTCCAGTCAAGCTTCAAACTGTATAATCTCCCCAACCATTCTCTATGTGCAGATTAGCTTTCATAGGAAAATTACCTTTCTCTCAAAATGGGCATGTATTTATAATCATGGCCACGTAATATTTTACCAAATGGGTTGAGGATATGACCCTTGTTAATGTCATCGATACCACCATCTCCTAATTCATCCTTATTCAAATCATTTTCCACTTTGGTGTCCCTCATACTATCATTTTAAATAATGGTGGTAATTTCAAAAACAAAGTTGTCAAACTGATCTATGCTAAATTTGAAATCAATCACAAATTCTCCACACCCTATCATCCATAATGTAATGGCCAAGATGAGGCCACCAAAAAAATTCTTAATATAATTTTCAAAAAAATAATTCATGAAACCCGCATGGATTGGCACCTTCATCTTTATCCTACTCTTTGGGCCTATTGCACTAGCATACGCACTGTCACTAGGGCAACACTATTCTCTCTAATATATGGTTCTTAATTAGTCTTCTCATTATAAGTTGATCTTCCTTATCTCTTTCCTCATCTTTATCATGCTCTTTGGGCCTATTGCACTAGCATACACACTTCCACTAGGGCAACACCATTCTCTCTAATATATGGTTTTGAACCAATCATCCCACTAGAAGATGAGCACCATCTTTCTGCTTTGAAACACAATCACCAATACAGGGCCTGTATTGATAAATAACATAACAAATGATTTAAAGTTTGTACATTTAACATTGGTGATCTTATCCTTAAATTAGACTACACTCATGACAAAGAAGGTAAATATGCCCAAAAATGGTGGAGCCCTTATTTAGTCAAAGATATTCTTGGTCTAAGTACCTATCACCTTCAAACTAATGAAATACATATTTTTAAAGAACCCACCAATGTAAAATTTCTCAAGAAGTATTATGCTTAAATCCTTTCATTCTTTTTCATACTTTCTTTATTCCATATATCTAACACTTTTTGTAGGATACTTACACGGGACTTACCCTCTACAACAATTCTTTATTTTCACAAACCTTAGTCCTTCTTTTTGGTCTTTTGGTTTCCATTTTTCTCATGAGTAACATTGTAAAACCGTGGATAGGACCTGGTCTTCCCCATGGTTTCCTTCTCTTTATTTTCACACTTGCTACACACTTTTTGACACCCCTTGATTTTCTCTTTGTGAGTTGCAGTGTAAGACCATGGATAGGACCTGGACTTCATCACAAATACCATATTTTTCTTCTTTCATTTATTTTTTACATGCTTTGTACACCCCCTTAGATTTATCTTTTATGAGTTGTAGTGTAAGACCATGGATAGGACCTGGACTTTCTCATAAAATCACCATCTTGTCATTAATTTTCTAGAATGTGTTTTGTAATGGTTATGAGTTCTTGATATTTTATTCTCAAACTTCATCTTTTGCTTCTTTTGTAGATAAGGAATCACACTTTTTTGTCATTATATCCTTTTTTCACCCTTTGTCACATTTTTCTTGATTTGAAGTAATGCAAATTATTTCATGTTTCATTCCTCTTGATTTCCTTTCCTTTCACTCCATATTAGATAAATAAAAGTCAAATTCAAGATAACACTTTCATTTTACCTAACTTTATGAGACTCTTAGACACCATGCTTTATGAGTTATCTCTCTTAGCAACCAAGTCCCAAATATTCAAATGAAAGTGTTATATAACACCCATGTTTGGTTTTCTAAATCTGTATGGAGGAGGAATAGAAAAATCCATCAAGAAAGTTAAAAGCCAAATCATTTGAAATAAAAGGAAATGATATACAAAAGGCAACATAAATATCTCAAAATTCAAAATCACATCAAAAAATGTAATTACAAGCACATATCCTAACTCCAATTGAATCTCAAACTCCACAGTTGGCCTCACATTAGAGCCAAGATCCATTGGGGTGTGGTAGGCCAATAGATTAGAATAGGATATTTCAACAAACTCTATGGTGTTGCCTGCTTTCTCACATAAGTACCCAATCTTTGTAGTAGACTGATAGTTCTATAAGGGGTCTTGAGGAATGGGGAACACATTGTGTGAAGGTAGGTCCATTTTATTTATTTTCATATATCCTTCATGAGATGATCTACATATTTCATTTTGTTGACCTAAGACTTATTTAATTAGGAGATGTTCTTCAGAGTTTTTAAGGTCGAAAGTTCTCTTGTTTTGATAAACCTAGTTTAAGTGTGTTGACTTCAATAAAGAATTCATCTACCTTGGTTTTTCCATCATTCTCCCCTCTTCCCATTTCATTTCCCCCATTGATAGGTAAATTGTGATTCTAAATCTATTTCCCCTTATTCTATACTTACCTCTTCTTCACATCTTAAAAACATGCTACCACTACTTTATTTCAGTTTTATCTATCTCTAAAATAAAATAACATGTTTGAACAATTATGAATTACTTTCTTTACACCATGGCTCTACATTTAAATATATGCCTTGATTTATTTTACTATTTTTCATTGTTACACCACCCTTTTTTGTGGACACCTGAGTCCATTTCTACTTTCATATACTTTTTCCATTATTGAGTGAGGTTAGTTTGTTACTTTTCATTCATCAATGTTGTTTTCCCTTTCATGCACTTTTTTTTCATTGATGATTGAGTAAGGCTTGTTACTCCTCACTCATTAATGTTGTTTTACCATTTTTCTTGCCTATCTTTATTTAAGTAAGGTTTTTTACTACTTTTACATTGATGTTTGATTACCATTTTTTGACATGTATCCTTGGTTTGACTTGGTGAGTTTGCCTTTTTTATTTAAGGTTTACTTGTTTGAGTTTTTTGGTATTTAGTAGCCTTGTTTTTTTGGTTCCCTGATTTACTCTAAATTTTGACGTGGTCATTTGGTCTAACATAGAACTTGTCACCCCAGCTTACCAAATTTCTAAGTACGTCTCATCCACATAACACTAGCTATCTTGGCTTTCCTATGTTTGTTTTTGATTTTTAGTTTTGTATCATTGGGTTTGTCAAAAGCGATCTCTATGCCCTCCATGATCAAAACTATAAACACAACAGACAACCATCCAATGATAAAGGTAATTCAAGGTACACATACATTTAATTTTTTAGTTATTTCCCTTTCAGTCATTTAATTTTAGTTATTTATGCTTTAAAATACTACAACTTTTTTTAATCCTCAACGTTATGTGTTACTATGTTATTTTATCAAAACACCATCCCTTATTGCACTTGAGTGACACATGATGAGATTCTAGTGGGGAATATGTATACACATAATATTTTTAAACTTTATCAATTAATAATGCTTTCTATCTTGTAAGAACCCATCAAGTCTCAATCTCTCTAAGTGCATGCCTTAAGAGGTGCACCAAAAAAGGGGTGGGTAGACCATTGGTGCTTCACATGATTATTGTTCCTTATTTAAACTTGTTATTAATCCAACCATCTCCTAAAAACCATTCCCCTAAGCTTTACCTCCTATTTTACACCCTCCTCTAGTCATTTACCATATTCATTAGCGCTTTCCCTAACCTAAACCCTTTTTTGGTAGTTTAAATAACTATGTCAGCCACATCGACCTTGTATTTTTATTTACAAAAGATTACTAAGAACTAGGTCATCCATGGCTGACATAGATCATAACCTAGTTATTTTTTTCCAATTTCAATACTAGGTTGATCAGGTCGACCTTGTCACCCCAAACTTTTGAAAGGGTTTAAGGTTAGATCCACCGATATAAACACATCCATTTTATCATTATTAGAGACAAAAAAAGAGTTAATTATTCATTTGAATTTATTTACAATCTGCTCTTCCACCATTCTACTTGAGGAGTCTTAACTTAGGGTTTCTACTTGGAGAAGAATCTTGTCTTATGGAGAAGTCTTGGATGTTTTGGCCTTTCTTAGTGGTCCTTACAAACCAAAACAAACTCTTACGAAGCACCTTTGGCCAAGTGTGATATTGAGTCTCAATGGGATCATCTTGTAGGTAAGTATCTTTAACTTTGCTCCTCTCTTTAGAAGATAGAAGTAACATAAGTAATGGATTTTGAATATCTCTCTCTTCATGAATTAGGGTTTTACCTATACATAGATTAAATAGGATTCTCTTATGCATGTTTACTTTTATGTTTACTAAACCTCATGTTGTGCCACAATATTTGGTGACCACTAGATTAGATTTTGCTTTACTTGTTATTAGTTTAGTGAATATGAAAATATAGGACCTAGTTAGGGTAATTACATAGTTTTGCTTCATTGAAGGCTTTGTAACACTCCCTAGTGATATTATTGTGGTAAGAGACCCCTTGGATAGGTCTAATTGATCTATATTGGTTATGAACCTGATTATATAATGTATCCCCAGTCAGAAGTATGAGTAGGATCTATCTTTTCTAAACTAGGATTAATTTGTAGATATGTTGCATTTCCCATTGCATATAAAATCTGAAGCTAGTTGGGGCTAATCTAAGCCCTTGCAACCTAATAGTGATTATAAAATGTGATTTGGGGCTTAATCAGATCATATTTCATTAAATAATGAAGTATAGAATCAATTGGTTCAATGACAGATGCAAGGTTGACATGTATAGGATATGGTTTTGGGATTAATGAAATCCAATGTCATCATATAATGAATGAAATAGTTAATTATTTTAATTTTTTAGGAAATTAGGGTTAATATTATCCCCTTGAATCTAATTTCAACTATACAATGTGATTTGAGGCTAAATTGGCTTTGATTTCATCATGGATTGAGCCAATTAATCAAATGGTGCAATCAGTGACACAATTTTTTAAAAATTTAGCCATATGAATGTATTTTCAATTGTGTATGATGTGATTTGGAGTGAAATTGACCCTAGTATCATAATATAATGAACCAAATAGCTAATTTATTCAATCCAAGGGGCATTTGAGGCCAATTTTAGCCCCTTCAACCTAATTGTTAGAGCAAGATGTGATTTGGGGATAAATTAGCTCTAATTCCATCATGAATTGATATGATTAGTCAATTGATGTAATTAGAGACATGATTTAGCATAAATTGAGCCTAAAAAACCTAATTTATGGCTCAATTAATTATATAAGATGTAACATATGGATTAATCAACCCTAATTCTATTACAAATGCAAACATTATAGTAACTCGGGTAGTTATGAACCCCTTGAACCTAACTAGGAATCTAGGATGTGATCTAGGGCTAAATTAGCTCATGTTTCTTGACATATTGAATTGATTAATCCATTTTTATAATGAGTGATGCAATTTGGATGAAATTGAACCTTGTAAAGCTAATTTTGACTATATAATATGTAATTAAGGGGTCAATCAATCCCCTGGCTTAACACCCTAAATCAAATAGTCCACCAATTCAATCATGAAGTATAATTGGGCCAATTTGAGCCCTCTCAACCTAATTATGATTGTATAATGTGATTTTGGGCTCAATCGACCCCAATTTTATGACAACTGAAATCACATAGGAAATTAGTGGTAATCTAATTCCCTTGAACATAACTATGAGTATAAGATGTTACTTGGAGCTAATTGAACCTAATTTCATTTATATAAGATGTGATTTGGACATCAATCAAGAGGCAATTACATAAAATAATATTTTAATGTCATAGTTATATGATATATAACTATAAAAATATAACACATATGCATTACAATGCGTACATGTTATGTTCACAATAGATAAAAAATATTCTTTCAATGATTATTTTAAAACTCAATCAAGAATTGTATCTCCACAAACATTCTCTACACCATTCTATAGCTTGAAAGTCATGCACAAAAGCTATCAAGTTATTTTTTTAGACCCCACCTTTAAAAGCTATCAATTGTATAGTCATGGGTGATGGATGTCATTCAAAGAAGAGGAAAGAGTTAAAGCATAAAACACCAGAGAAATGACAATAGTTGAGATAAAAATAAAAGGCATGAATGTAAAATTTTTGCTCAAGACAAGGAAAACACTATCCATAATGAACCAAATGTCGTAGATAATGATGAAATTAACAATGATGAATTAAATAATGGTGATGAATGTTTACCTAGAAATCCAAATTATGTTTCAAGTCCAAATTCAAAGTATAAAGTTTTGGATTTTATTGATGATGAATCTATGCATGGTGATTTACCCCCTAACAATGAATAAATTACATGGAAACACACAATGATGAAAGCAACAATAAAAAAATTCCATGGAAACACTAAATAATGAATAAACTAGTAGTGAACATAATGATTTTGAGACACACTCTCAAAAAATTCCACCATTAATAACACCTCCAAGGATGGTGTGTACAAAATCCAAGTACTTAATTGAAGTTGATGAAAATATTTTGAAACCAACGCATAAAAAAATGTTTGACCACCATTCAAGAAGATCAACTGAAAAAAATTAGGATAATTTATTTAGAAAATTAGACTTTGATAGTTAAAAATGTCAATTGTTTATTTCATTGATGAAATTGATTAAGATGAAACTTACAATGTACACCCTAAGAATAAGAACATTTAACATGGATGAGGAAAACAATGATTTTTTTGAAAATTTACATGATGCATATCATACTATAGGCATGACATCACACAACAAAGATTATAATGTTACCTGACATATAATTAAAATTTGTGTAGTAAGTGGTCAAACATTGAGAAAATGATTGATTTCAAAAACAAGCCAAACACTAAACATAAATAGAAAAAAACATCAATGAAAGTAATTAGAACACGTAAAATACTTAGTGATGCCAATGGAAATGAGCTCTAGGCATTATATGGTAGAATTCCATGAAAGGATAAGGCTATGGTTGATGCTCTTAAGGATTTACTTGCACAATTTTGGAAAGACAATATAAGAGTTTCACCTAATACAAAAGATGTAGTGAAAAAAGAGTTGGTTCTCCTAACCATGAACTACATCCAAAACATTTATTGGATATGTCCTAAACATAATTGTACTCCAAGTTTTTGGAAAAACATCTAAAATTTTCTATTAGTCAAAAATATTTTGAGATGGCTAGACTATTTTATTTAAAAATAAATCACACATGCACCACTTGTTGTAGGCAACATGTTAAATTTTTAATGCACTATGACATTTTTCATCATATACGTTGTACTTTACATAATGATAACATTTTTTGTAAGTGTGGCTAGACTATTATTCAGAGAATTTATTCCAATCATTTTTTGTGAAAGACCAAATGGAAAATTCTTTTATAATAAAACATGTTTGGATGGAAATTGTAACATTTGTGGTGGATTGACAAAATATAAAAATTGTATCCATGAGGAGAGTACAAGTACAATTGGATAAGAATTAATTGGTTTGAACAATACAAATCAATAACTTGTCAAGTAAAATATGGCAAATAATCTAAAAGGTTTTAGCTTGTTACAAAACATATACCTGTTTCAAAATTTATAGTCAAATTCAGGGAGGAAATTGTTTATGAGTATGCAAAGTGCACACACATGGCTAGATGGTTTTATGCATATTTCAAGATAAGAAAGGAAACATTCCCACTTGGTTCTATTATTTCAATAGTCAACTTTGCTAAGAATTGTCAAAATATTATAATTCAGTATAGGTTGCCATATTCATGCATATAACATTCATTTATGCATTTGATAGTACAAAGTAATATCAAAAAATATTAAGGGAGTAGTATTTATATGTTAGTGATGATAAATCACATTGTATTTAGTACATGAAAGGTTATTTTGAGATGCTCTATGGAAATTTGACTGAGAGGAACATTACTTTTAATCAACATTACATTTGGTCAGATAATTGCACATTGTAATTCAAGAATGCATGGATGTTTTACTAGTTGACCTAAATGCATGTTACCATTGGCATAGAACATATTTGGAGTCTCACTAAGGCTAATAATAGAAAATGGGATCATGATGGTAACATGTTATAATTTATATTTTTGATCTACAACGTACTAGAGGTAGAGTTCTCCAACTATGGCTTCAACTTTGACAATATTTATTATCAATGTTTTGACACTCTTGAACAATAGTGAAAACATGCATTTGGGTGGATTTTGAGGTCATGGTAATGGAAACATGTGTAATTTAACTATCTATATGTATTTAAAGGGATGGAATCACACCTAGAGTTCCCAGAGGTAGAAATGTTAGGTGGTAGACAAGAACTCGTCTCTTCGCTGCCAAAAGATTATATTTTAGGACTCATTACTATAGTGTGTGCCAAAGATTCATCTCCAAGGACCCATAGATGTTATATATAGTATAATTATAGGTAGTTAAAATAAATGTGAATGCTCTTTTGGTTTGTACTAATGAATTATGATTTCTATTTTATGCGTGTTTGTAGTTAGGCCAAAAAATTATAATTTTCTTGTATTGAAAAGGGCATTCTTGAGGCTGAAATGGGTAGTGGGTCTTTTGACCAAACATGACGTGAGGATAAAAAATTGGTATTGGAAATTTTATTCCACCCTAGATGTGTTGGCAGTGCCAATTTCAAGCCATGAAGCACCATAGGTATAGTTCTCCAACTCTAACTTCGACTTTGAAAATATTTATTGTCAGTGTTTTTGTGCTCTTGAATAATAGTGAAAGAATGCATATGGGTGATTTTGGAGGTTGTGGTCATGGTAAAACATGTAATTTTATCATATATACATGTTATAAGTGATGTAATTTCACTTTAAGGTCACAGAGGTGGAAATGTTAGGTGGAGGACAAGAGTTTATCTCTTCACTACAAAAAACTTACATTTTAGGACCCATTACTATAGTGTGTTCCACCAATTAATCTCTACGGTTAAATAAATGTGATTAAGGGTGAAATTATAGGCTTAAAAAATCACATGAGGGTTCTTTATTTTCATTCCAATGACTTATGATTTTCATTTTATGTGCATATGAAGTTAGGCCAAAAAATGTAATTTTCTTGTATTGGGAAAGACGTACTTGAGGTCAGAATGGGTAGTGGGTATCTCAACTGGGCATGATGGGATGTCAATAAACTTGTCCTAGATGTTATATACCACCTTATACATGTTAGAAGTTATAATTTCAAACCAAAAAGCACCGAAGGTAGACTTATTCAACTGCAGCTTCAACTTGGACAACATTTGTTATCAATGTTTTCACACTCCTGAACAATAGTGAAAACATGCATTCAAGTGCATTTTAAGTTCATGGTCATGGGATAATTTGTAATTTTACTATCCATTTGTGTTATAAGTGATGAACTCAAACCTTTAGGTCCTAGAGGTGAAAATGTCAGGTGGAGGACAAGAACTTGTCTCTTCACTACAAAAAAGTTGTATTTCAGGACCTGTTACTATAGTGTGTGATAGAAATTCACATCTAAGGTTACATAAATGTGATATGAGATGAAATTAGAGGGATTAAACACATAAAGGAGGATTCTTTTGGTTTATTTAAATCAATTACAATTTTCATTTTACACACATATGAAGTTAGGCCAAAAAACTATAATTTTTTTGTATTGAAAAGGGCATTCTTGAGACCAGAATGGGTAGTGGGTCTCTCAAATGGGCATTATGGGATGCTAATAACCTGGTATTGGACATTATATGATACTTTTCACATGTTTAAATTGCTATTTTTGAGCCATAAATCAATGGAGATAGAGTTCTCCAACTGTAACTTCAACTTTGACAACATTTATTGTTAGTGTTTCCACGTTCCTAAACAGTAGTGAAAATATGTATCTAGGTGGATTTATATAATTTGGTCAAGGAATCACATGTAATTGGTTTATATAGATGTTTTTAAAGTGATGGAATTACACCTGGAGGTCTCAAAGGTGGAAATTTCAGTTATAGGACAAGAACTTGTCTCTTCACTACAAAACAAATCACATTTCAGCATCTGTTACTTCAATGTGTGCAATAAATTCATATCCAAGGTTATATTGATGTGATCTAGGATAGAGGTATTTTACATGCACATGAGGTTTATTTCAATTCATTCTAAAAACTTAAGGTTTCTATTTTATGTGCATTTAAAGTTAGGGCAAACATGTTATGTATTGGGAAGGGTGTTCTTGAGGCCATAATGGGTAGTGGGTCTCTAAATTAGGCATGATCAGAGGCTAATAATTTCGTCTTGGATGTTATCCACCACATTGAACATGTTGGTAGTGAAATTTTTGATCTAAGAAGCACCAAAAGTGGAGATATCAAACTATCATAGCTGTAAATTCATATATCACCCCATAGTTATACGTGAAGATGTTTACTTTGCTCATTTTGCACATCATAGGGAAGGGCTACCCTATTTGAAAACATCCTCATCCTAACATTATAATAATAATGAATTTTTTGTGCTCTTTCCTTATTATGGGGATGTTTTTATAAACAAATATCATTGAGATTCTTTGATAGTGAAAGTGTATATATATGTTGAGTGGATATATTATGACAAGAGAAGAAATGGCTAAGTTGAGTATAGTGTAGAGGGATATTACAAAGTTAAGGAATTGAAACAAAATAACTATAACCACAAAAATATTCCAAGGCCTCAAGAGACACAATAATTAAAATCTTTCACTACTTTAAAGTGCCAAAGAAGAGTCTTTAAAAGAAGGGAAACAACTCTATCAAGAATGAGATAACACAACATCACTTCATGATTAATTGACCCCATTTGCAGGAGAAATTAAGAAGTAATTTTGATCTTCAAGGGTGACTATGGAGCTGTTATCCAATCTATTTGAGAATCACAAGTTATATCAGCCCATTTCATCAAAGAGGTATCATTTTTAACATTCTCATGTTGGCATATGATGAGAAGAGAAGAAATGGCCAAGCCGAGTGCAATCACTAATAATAAAAAGGTATCATCACACTTTTTATTATTTTTTCCTCAAATATATCTACCTTCATTAGTGACTTAA
Organism: Torreya grandis; assembly: GCA_037957365.1. Taxonomy (NCBI): domain Eukaryota; kingdom Viridiplantae; phylum Streptophyta; class Pinopsida; order Cupressales; family Taxaceae; genus Torreya; species Torreya grandis. Next base: position 1,129,842 of record JARHVA010001548.1, read on the forward strand.
CACAATGTTTTGTTTTCTATTTTAATATTTGTAGCATAAAAATGTAAGGTATCCATACACTATAAAATAAAATTTGAAAGCCTCTAAAGTTTTTCATCTATATTTTTTAAGTTATCAGTTTTAACATTAAAAATGTAAGGTATTCATTCACTATCCATAAATTATGTATGATCATAAAACATATTTTAAAATTAATGGCCTAAACATAGTATAAAAATGGAATCACAACATATTATATATAAAGGAAAAATGTTAATGAATACAACTTTAGGTGCAAAAATAGTGTGAAGTGCATACGAGAAGCATAAATGGCCTCTATCAAGATCCTAGAAGTAAAATATTTAAATGGTTTGGCATTAAAAAAATATATTCACCTCCACAACCTTTGGGAATTACATATTTGAAATTTCACAAGTAAATGTAGAGACATGAACATCATCTATTTTCGGAGGTGTTATAGATAAGGAAACATGAACTATGGTTAGTATGGTCAATCAGTGTCAATGTCACTTCACTACCTATGTGTTTCATCCAAATGGTGTAGCCTAATCATGAGAGGCACTTCACACTAATATATGACTTTATCTCAAACATTATATTATTTTCTCCCATATAATTTTAATTGCAACACATATTGAAGGATTGCAAATTAGTTTTAATAATTACACAAATGAAATATTAAAGATGATCATATTTAAATATGTCAGTACAACCATTAAATTTAATTTTGAAATAATAATGTGATCCAAATTATAATAAAAAATATGATCACCATAAAATGTGAACACACACACACACACACACACACACACACACACACACACACACACACACACACACACATTGAGCCAAATTATACGTAGAAATATGATCACCATAATATGTTTATATTTTTGCATACAATTTGGCTCACATTATTATTGGAAAATTAAAATATGATCAACATAAAATGTGAACACACACACACACACACACACACACACACACACACACACACACACACACACACACACACACACACACACATATATTTCAATAAAATCCATAAAGGCATACACAATAAGAACATAATAGAATGTCAGGTGAATGCCATATAGGCATACAATGCCAAAAACACATACATTGCCATATAGACATATAAAAAATTACATCATCTAAGAACATAATACAATTTCAGGTGAATGTCATAAAGGCATATAATGTTAAAAATGGTTACATTTCCATATAGACATACAAACAAGTATATCATCTAAGACATCCCAATCATAAAAAAATCTCTGTCTCTTTGCCCTCCTCAAATAAGACTCTCCCTGGATGCCCTGCTTGTAGATGGAGATCCCTCAAATTTATTGTATTTATCTAAGATCTAACTATAGGTCCTTTTAGGCTCATAACTTGCCTATAATTGAACATGTTCATATACAAATATTATTAGAAATTTTACATACTAGACAAGTAACCAAGTGCAGAAATTAATTGTAAACTAATATAAAAATTATTTAAACATACACTTACCATAATTTCATGGTCAAACTCAATCTACCTTTGATGCTCAATAGGGTTAGTGACAGGTTTAGGTGCAAGAACATGCATGTGAAAGGGGCCCAAAACATTAGAAGGTGCTCTACTAATCATTTGAATGTGACTATCAGATGTCATCAAATAACCCTTCATACACAATACATTCACATAAGTTATATTTTCCCAAGTATACATTAAAATTATTAAAGTCAAAATATATTTACAGTTTAAAATTACAAATTTGTACTTCAGTGAGTGCATGTGCCGCTAAAATTGTAATAATAATGCCTGTCTATTTTATCTTGTAGAGATGGAGGAGTCTCCACTATTATCATCAACTGAACAAAGAATATATGATTTTTAGTTGAGATTAGATCTATAAAAATAAATACATGTACATGAAGTATCATATTATTGAAAATTTACCTCCATATATGTAAACATCAATTGAGTAACATCAACAGATGTAGTATTAGATGACCCACAAACATGCTATGAAGATGATGACATCATCTCCTCCTGCAACATAAAAAATTACATATATTACTAAATGTTTATGTAAATCAATTGTTATGGTTTAAATACAAATATAATTGAAATTTAACATGTCAAATATATAATATACATGCATATGTGTAGTCAACATGTCCACACCAAATATACATGTAAAAAACTCATTGCTCATTGTTATAGCATCTAGGCCCTCAGAAGCACCCCCATTTTCATATAAAGGTTGAGTACATCTATCACCTCAACATTTACAAGGGTGAGGTCAGGTATGCACACTAGGTGGAGTATCCCCATGTCCACCCTTTCCAACATCAATCTCAAAAAGCTTAATCATATGTTTAATGAGTGTATTCATAAGCAACTAAAGTGCATGCAAAGTGTTAATCTCCACAACCTCCTTCATTACATAGGGAATCTCAGGCTGAAGTCAATTTTGGGTAGGGACTCTTACAAGCCAATTAGGTGCATGATGTGTACATGGTCTATCGTGCACATATCCTTTCCCTCAATTCAAAAAATTTGAGTAGTCAAAATAGTTTGGAATCTCTATTAGTGTAGGGTATTTATTTTCCTTTTATTTTGTTATTTGGATTATTCCTATATATGGATTATTACTTCACTTGGGTCAGCTTGCTTAGGTGTACTTAGACATAGGGAATTAATCTTGTTCATTATCAATGGCTAGTAAATGTTACTCTTTGATTGGTCATTTTAGACTTAGAAGTTACATGCCTATTTTAGGTCCTTTGTGATTGTTCATGGAAGAATTACACATTTTATTCTCCTATTTATACATCTTGATTTAAGAGTTAGTCATATGGAGTGTGTTAGATGATTTGTCTATGTGTTGTGCAATATTCTTGAATTTCTATTTTACTCACAATAATTCTAATGTAATGGCTTTGATCTTAATTAAAAATATATAAATTTCACCGATGTAGGGATTTTGGCCAATGCTCTGACATGATATCAAAGCACCAAGTTTGGTAAATCAAATGCCTAGTTTTTATGTTGTTTGAGCTTCTTATGAAATCACAAGATTTTTTCAAAAAAAAGACTTGTTATTTAGATAGGTAGAGTTTATTTTTGTTGGTTTTTTGGCTTTGTTTAGCATTTTAGATCATTTTTGGTAAACCATCTGAAGGGTATATTAACCTGGGTTTGTCTCATTTTTATCATAGTTTTATGCACAGGTGCCACTTTTACTATTTAGAGCTTAATTGTTGTAATTGGGGCATCAATTTTACTATTGAAACTTCATTGTTGCAGATGTGGGATCCATTTCAACTATTATTGCTCTATATTTCTACAAATACATATCTAGGTACCACTTTTTCATAGCTGGTACATTAAAAATGGGGGTTTAAAGCTTCTATTTTTTTGTTCAGATTTGTTCTTGGTCTCATTTTGGCATGGTCATGAGATTCTAAAGTGTGGTTACCTATTTTATTGCTATTTATCATCCTCCTTGAAATATGATGCTTCACCTTGGGGAGTAGGCTTCCATGGGCACCCAAAAATCATCTAAAATCTTCTAGTTTGGTTTATTGCTTTCAACATTTTATTGGTTGTACTTTCTCCAAACAATGCTAAGTTTTTTTAAAAATCAAACTTTAATATTTTGCCCTAGCTTCTAAAATTAGTATTTTATTTTATTTTTATAAATAGCTTGATTGTATTTGCTCTAAAATGGTTTTTTTATCGATTGAGTTACACAAGTCAGTGGGTATAAGGATTATTTAAGTTTTAGTGTTGTGATTGAGGAAGTCAATGGTTTGATTCCATAGCCTAGTTATAAGGCTATGTTTGCTTTATAATTCTTGGATAATTTTAAATTTTGTGCAAATTCAATTAAATTAGGCCATTAATAGTGGGAAACTCAAAATTGTTGAAATTTTTGATTCACAACTTGGAATTGAGTGTTGTTTTATTCAAAAGTGCATGTTCTTCCATGTTTGATCCATTGTCCCCATTTTCATTGTAAACACACTAAAATTATAAAGTGATAAACTAGGGGGTTCATAATTTTTTGATTTAGGGTGTGTGTTGTTATTCTTGCACATTTAGTTTTGTAATTTTTTTCTTACATCATGGATTGCTGGTCATTTCCACTTCTTAATGCTTTCAATTATCATGAATAGAAAAGCAACATGTAACTTGATTTAAGAAAACAAGGCTTATATGAGATACCTATGATGAGGGAATTGAACCTGTAGTATATGCAAATGAAAACAAATGGTTTAATAGATGTGATCAAGCACATTGAATATATTAAAACACGCAATGACATGTCGACCACACTAAAAAAACTCTTTAGGAAGCTTGATGTGTTGAGAGGTCATGAACTAGAGAATGAGGTCATCAGTTTGAGCCTAGGTGACTTTGACACACTATAGGATTTATTCACTAAATTTAAATCTATGAGGTTATAGTTAAAGTAATATCGAATAGATAAGAAAGATGATCAACATGTTTTGTCCATTCTCTCCAAATTGGGTCTAGATTACTCTTTATCTATCTCCACTTTCCATGCCAAAAAAATTGCCCTTGGAGCCATATAGAAGATGCCTTCTTTAGATACCTTTATTGATGACTTGACTCAAGAGCTAGATAAGTTGATATAGATGGGCACAATGAAGTCCTCAAAACCTCAAGCCCTATTTTATGGGCATGGGAAAGAGAAGGATTAAAACAATAAAGAGAAGAAACATAATAAAAAGGATCAAGAAAAGGATTAAAAACCTCCCACCTCTAAATCAACTAATGAGATCTCCTCTTCAAGTGTTAAGCTTAAGAAAAATAAGATCAAGTGTGGGTATTGCACAGGTAATCATGATGAAAATGAATGTTTGAAGAACCAAATTGACCACCTAACAAGCCTTATTAAGAAAAATAATATAGGTGTTCCTCAATCTATCAAACCATCTTCATTAACCCTAGAATCCTCCAAGGCAAATGGAAATGGTAAACAAAGGAAAAATAAAATGGTGAGAATAAAGTGAAATCTAGGGCCCTATTTTTAGTTCTACCTTTGAATCCTACATGGATTATTAACTCTAGTGTATCACATCACATGGATTCTTCATAGAATGAGTTTACTTCCTCATTACCATATGACATGTACACTATTCATTTGGGTGACGACACTTCTACACATTTTTTTGGGAGAGGGTATATTGAAGTGAGTGGTGGAACATTCAATAACATTCTAATTATTTCCTCACTTTCAAATAATATTTTATTAGTTTACCAGATTACTCACTTTGGTCTGAGCATGTGAAGTGATTTCCTTCTAGATTCAGTGTATGTCAAAGAGTTTCACAATGATACTATATTGGTAATGGGAGTGGTCAATAATTATAATCGATGATATACCTTATCACACTTTATCCCTGACTCTCTTTTAGATTCTTCTTCATCAGACACACCTAGATTTGATGACATTGTTGATCCTGAGCTCATATCTAATATTGAGGACACTTATTCTAGCATAAATGATTATAGTAGTGATGGGGACACACCTCCACCATCTCCTTGTCACCTTATATATATTGAGGATTTATTTATTGATTCACCTACTTATGATCCACTTTAGAAATTTCAAAAATTAGGTACATTGATTTAGGACTCATTAGACATCAAACAATCTAATACATATTTACAGGGCATTCCACATACTTTATTTGCCTTTGATTTTGATGCACCATCATTGTATGTAGTACTTGTACCATATACTATACATGAGGAGTAGAGGGACATGTATAGGAACCACACCTTAGTTGGAGATGCATCAGGCATTTGGCAGGCACATTCACTATTCTAATGTGATACACTCTTCACTACATCTACTACTGATCCATAGTCACTCCAGAGAGCTCTTTTGATGGATACAAGTTAGATACAAGAGGTTGTAGCTTTTAGTGGGGATTTTTAGCCCCCTCTCTTATTTTCTATGTTTTGGGGGTGGAGGTTTTTCCTATGGGTTTTCTCCATTTATACACTTTATGGGGGTTAATTTATTCATGGGTACCTCATCAGGCCTTTTTGTCAGGACCTATTTCTTCTACCCACATAAGTTGTGCTTATGGGGAGGGTTTTAGTGTAGGTTATTTATTTTCCTTTTATTTTTTGTTTGCCTTATCTTACACTAGAGTTAGCTTGCTTAGGTTTGCTTAGACATAGGGAGTTACTCTTATTCATTATCATTAGCTAGTGAATGTTACTCTTTGATTGGTCATTTCAGACATAGGAGTTAGATGCATATTCTAGGACCTTTGTGATTATTCATGGAAGAGTTATACATTTTACTGTCCTATTTGTACATCTTAATTTGAGAGTTATTCATATAGAGAGTGTAGTATGATTTGTCTATGTGTTGTGCAATATTCTTGAATTTCTATTTTTCTCATAGTAATGCTAATGCAATGGATTTGATCTTGATTACAAATATATACATTTAACTAATCTAGAGATCTAATCCAATGCTCTAAAAATCTCATCGAGGACAAACTCACAATATAGTTTCCTCAAAAAAAATAATGAAACCTCGTGGTTGTTACAAAGTGGGTAACCAAAGATCATCCACCATCGATCCCAAAAATTATTTCTAGTAAAATTATGTGTGCATCGATGGATTGGGAACCATTTTTTGGATAGTGGAAAAGGTGCATGGGTTATTGGATCCATGATTAAGGTAAAAATTGGGTCTTTTGATATTTATTTGTCCTTCACCTCATGTGCTGACAATTTGTTAGTATAGTAAGCCCTACATCTATCCCTATATGATGCCCATCTATAAATTTGAATTATTACCGAGTCAAATTGGCCTAGTATTAACTCTAGGGTATTAGCCAAAAATATACAATGGGTGCTAGTCGAATTCAGGTCCTGTTTCTTGTTCTTAACTATGTGTGAAGTCAAATCCTCCTGACTACTTGGGGGATCTTCTAGAATTATAGTAGGGATAGGAGGGTTGGGAGGGTTAGGTAGAGGGTTGGGAGGAGGGTTAGGTTGTTTCCTTTCACTTGAATGGGATATAAAAAAATGGTTTTAACAATAAAATAATGTAAATAAAAATATTGATAAAATCTAGTGTTAACAGGATTGGTTTTTGCTTGCTTACGACTCCTCTATGGTGACATTGTTGATTCACCGAGGTAATGGGAAATTATAATGTGTCTTCTCCTCCTCTAAGAATAAAGAGAATGTGGTATAGGGTAGAGATTATGGATGCCAAATCAAAAATAAAAATGAAATAATGTGGCCATGAGCTTGTGATTTTTATATTTTGTTTGTAGTTATTATCACCCGTACGTGTTATGTATATTATACATAATGCATACATTGGGATTTTTATTTTTAGTTGTTATAACATGCATGCATTATTAATAGTGTACATAATATACATTTATAATGTATACTATGCATAACTCTGTATACTATTCATAACTCTTTTTTATTTATATTTCTAGTTGTTATGATTTATGCATAGCATACATAAGCGTACACATTATTCATAACATACATAATGCGTATGCATTATGCATAACATATATAATGTGTAAAAATTATGGTTCAATAATTATTGAGGTTAAATTCATATAAAACATATGCATTATTGATATAACACATATGTGTTAATCAATACTGTATACGTGTTGTGTTAAAATGTCCATGTAATTATCCATCATTTTTGTGCACTTACCCATTACTTCTTCTAGTCATAACACCCTTTCAAAAAGGGGGAAAATGTATACATATAAAATTCATTTCTCTATCATCCAATATTAATTATCATTATTCTTCGTGTTAACATTATCCTAGTTTCATTATAACATCCCCCTTCACATCCCTTTCACATCCCCCTTTATCATACTCACATAACACCTCACAAAATTATATTTTGCATCAATTAAATACCTTAATTTACATCTCATTTAACCATTGATCATGATTTTACATATTTCTTAGGAGTTTTAAACTTCTCACCACCTACCTCTAACTACCACCACTAGTGCTCCTACAAATCACCTGCTTGATCCTTATGTAATCCCCACCTAAAGCATCATTTATTATCCTAATATTTATATAGAATCCTTGTAATATCCCCAATGGGATATTTATGAAAACATACTAAAATACTAAAAATCTAAATTTAACAACTATGGAAGAATAACTGAGATGAATATGGAAGCACACACCAACTGATGTTTTTATTATTATTTATGATAGAAATGATAAATACATAACAATAAGCTCACACACACATAGAGCTACAAACCACATAGAAGCAACAATCTCTATGAAGATCCATTGTAATCTCTAAATGAGATCACCTCCAAGATCGTAGGGTTTTCATCCTTTGATCCTGTAAGCATCCAAGGGGTTTCATCCTTGAATCCTTAGTTGAGAACCCAAGGGGTTTCATCCTTGAATCCTGAATTAATTTGAAGCACAAGTGAAAAAATTTGTAGAGTAAATGGTTGATTTACATAAGATGCATTACAAAGAGAGCCAACCCATACTTAAGGAAATTACAAAAGGGAGAAGACAAATGAAGGAATAGTGAGGAAAGAGAAAATGGGTGTAACATTCCACATGGGGGGAATAAATGGTCAAGATGACAAACCTTAACCATGTACAACATCGATTACAAGCCCATATGTATTCATAATTATGTCTCCCACTCCATGTGATGGAATCAAATGATGGAGACCATACCCATGTGCTCACATATAGCCAAGATCCTTTCAACCACCCATTTTTGACTTCTCCAAAATATTCCAACAATGTACCAACAAATATTTGTGCCAACTTTACCCTTTTTTGACCATTTCATTTTCTTGATTATGTAGTCATAAGAAAAAGGTGCCAAATTTTAATATTCCTATCAAGGACACCAATGTGAAGGAATAAAGCAAATCAAAGTTATCTCCTAAGTGGGGTAGGATGTCCCACTCCACTCACATTCTCTAGATTCATGGAATATTATCCTATGGGGCTTTCCACCTCATTCACAATCCACCTCACTGCTACATCACTTTCCATGTCACTATGAATAGTGTTGTTTAATAGTAATAGGTGAATAATAACCCACATTACTTATTCCCTTTATTACCTAAATTAGCCTATGGGAACGAGGTAGGCTAAAAATCTCCTACACATGCCTTATTCAAAATAAGGGGACATCATAGTCCCTCCTTCCCAAAATTACTTGCCCACAAAAAATTGTAAATTTGGATGATCTAAAATGTTGGGACCTTCCCAACTAGCATCCTCAACTAGAGGATCCTTCCACCTAATGAGATATTCTGCAATGCTATTGTTTCTATGCTTCTTCACCCTTGTATCAAGCATAGCCTCTGGAATCAAAATTAACTTTTTTTCATCATCTAGTGGGGGTAAATGAATGTAAGGCACTATATGCAACCCAATAAATTTATTCAAATATGAAACATATAATACATTATGTATTCTGCTACTTTCAGGAAGTTTTAACTTGTAATCTACCTCACCAATTTTCCTGATAATCTTGTATGGCCCATAGAGCTTGGGTTTTATTTTCTCCTTCCCCTTGATTTTGATAGAATATTGCCTATATGGATGTAATGTCAAGTACACCATATATCCTACCACAAATCAATGTGCATATTTAATCAATATATCAACTACAACATAAATGCAATCTTTCACCTATACCTTGGGCAGTCCCATAATGAAATCTATGGAGATACTTTCCCATTTTTGTTTAGGGATGGGAAGTGGTTATAATATGCCTATCAAAAACTCTTGTTCTACTTTATTCTATTGACATATTAATCATTCCTTGATATGCATAAGAACATCCTCCTTGAGACCTATTGGCCAAATTTGGCCCATATACCAAGTTGTGCCTAGATGGATCAGGGTACTAATGGATGAGAAGATAAATAGATGTTGTGGATGGAATGAGTGGACTAGAGAGATCTTACAGTGCCCACAAATATTTTAAAATACTTTAAGATTTCTTAAAATGTATTTTGTCAAATTCTAAGGGATGGGTCTGAAGAGCAAAGAAAAAGGTTCTTAAGCAAGTTTCATGGTGAAACCAAGCAGTTAAGGTCATGGAACAAGTCTGATCAAGCTTAAGGTCTTCATAGTTCTTTCAAGACTTTAAGGATCAAGCAACATTTCAATCATGAGTTTATAAGAACATATAGGCCTTGGAAAAGCTAAGTGCAAAACCCTTTTTTTGGCTAAGTCCCTACTCAAGCAAATTTTTTTAGGTCTTTATTTTGCTAAGTTCAAAAATTTAAGATATTTTATTTGATTAAGTGATAATATTTCATTCGAGAGATTTATTTCACATTTTTGGCTAAGTATTAGGTATTGTTTCAGACATTTTGTCTCAAAAAACTCTCAAAGGGTCATTTTTCAAGGAAAGTACTAGACAAAATTTTTGAAGGGTATCTTTCAAGGAAATTGGTAAAAAAAAGCCTGAAAGGTCATTACCTTGATAAAGTGCCCTTAACAAAAAGCCTAGAGGGTCATTTTTTAAGCAAAGTATCTAAAATAAAACTTTTTAAGGGTGATTTATTTAGGAAAGTGGCCCAAACAAAAGTTTTGAAGGGTCATTTCTTTGACAAAATTATCTCAAGACAAAGTCCTGAAGGGTATTTATTTCAGATAAGGGGCTAATACAAAAGTCTTGAAGGTCATTTCTTCAAGAAGGTATCCAATACAAAACTCCTAAAGAGTCATTTCTTTGCCAAAAGGCCCACAAATAAGAATTCTGAAGAAAATGCCTTGGGGAATTTGTGTTCCAACAGAGTAATAATAGTTATGCAAATGCCAAAATAAAGCTCAATAATCATCCATATGGGGATCAAAGATTGATGGTCACACAGATGTCAAATACATTCACATAGACATAAAATGATGGGTGTGTAAGTGTCAAATTTAAACAATGATAAGTGACCATTGGTTTTCAAATATACAGTGATGGTTGTGTAAACATTAAATACAAACATGCATACATCAAATTTTAACCTCATGAATTAGCCATTTGATTTCAAATAGTGGGTTCCAATAGATCTAATAGTTGGCATTTGATTGAGCATCAAAGATATACAACATGTGGGTGAGATGGGGTCAACAAGTCAATAGGCCCTTATGGACAAGCATGAAGGTGACAAATGGAAAGATCTTAGGAGTTAAGATCTAAGGCATGTAGGTGAGCTGGGGTCAACAAGTCAGTAGGCCCCCATAGAAAAGTGTGAAGGTGACAATTGGAAATATCTCAAGAGTTAGGATTAATGGAGTGAGATGAGTCAAGGGGTCAACAGGGTGAGTCAGTCAATCGATAATTAATAAGCAAAGGGTCGAGCTTGAGATATTTTGACAAAGGTCAATAAGGAAGTTTTTGACTCGAGTAAGCTAATATAAAAAGGTGTCAAGCTCGAATAGGGTTGAAGTTAAAATAGATGGATGTTTAAAGGATAAAGTTCTACCATTAAATGGCCACATAGGTAAAATAGGTCCTTTTAGACTTAACATAAATAAAAGTAAGTTGCTAGCTATTTAATGATATAAATGCATCTAGTTAGAGAAATTGACTATAGGAAAACCAATATGAGATTGGTTTTCAACCTATAATAGATCAATGTTTAAGGTTTGTAGAAAAATCATGCCAAGGCATAAATATGATATTGAGATCAATCGATTAAAGTAGACATAGCATGGTTTCATCAGGCCCAAGGATATGAGGACCTTGTCTTCATAATGAAGCCAAGTGGAAGGTATGGTAAGTTTCACGAAGTAGATTTGGGAGATTGGAGAAGCAGTTGGAGCATTCAATAATGATCAGAACCTTAAAATATATTTTTTCCTTGAAAGGATCATGACTCACCATATGAGAAGAAATTTTGTCTTCTAGTGCACTTTTCTTAGCCAATGAGAAGAACTTGAGAACTAACTGGAACTAATGAAGGATAATTGTTGATGATGGACTTATCTTGATTGGACAAAAGGGTGGGGGGAATCCCTTGAAAGATGGAGCTCATTAAATGATCATGGACAACATGCCCCTCTCCTTTCTCTCTATTTTTCTCTTCCCTCTTCTATATATCCCATTCTTTTCATTTTGTAAGGGGTTCTCTAATTTGAATTTTTTAGAGATGAGTTATCTTTGATTTAGAAATTTTAGAGGAATAGGGGGACTCTTTGAGATATTGTAAAGCATGATCCTCTTGATTAGGCTCGACCCTATCAAGCATTTATAATAACTACATCTTGATGCAATATAGGACTTTCATTACCTATCTTTTGACTTGAATCTGTGTTTGGTGAGTTGTGCACTGTGGCATTATGTGAAGGAGAATCTTCCTCATCCATGGTCCTTCTTTTTGAACTTATTTAGGGAGTTTTAAATGTTGTTTTTAGGTCGGGATTAGTGTTATTTCTACCATTAATGTGATATTTCAGTGAGTGTTATAACTCCTCTTTGTTTGTGTTCATTTCTTCTTGAACCTCTTCCATGAAACACTTATGTAATCAACTTGATCTTGAGATTGTGTGAGCTAGTATTGTTCTCTGTAGATCTAGTGTGGGTTTAAACTTATGAAAGTTCCCCATTTTTATTTGGTGTATCACTTGGTTAAATTTATTAGGATCCCTTTTCCCTTTCTAACCCTTTTCCCTATGAAGCATTAGTTTAACATTAGTTTTAGGTGAGCATCAAAGAGGAATCCAACCTACTCTAGAGGTTCAGCCCCACCATAGGTGACCCACAACCTAGGGTTGTTCCCATAGTTCTGATCAAGTTGGAAAGGCCCTGAAGAACCCTCTTCCAAAGGGTGCAAATTTGAGCAGTAAAAAGACCCTTCCAAGATAATCTCTATCTAATCTATTTGTATGTTTTGAAGAAGCTTAGATGTCCTATCAAAGGTGCATCAAGAAATGCCTCTAGTATTTTGCTTTTCATCTTTGATTCAGGAGCAATGAGTACTCTATTATTGAATAGATCAACCCATCTAGCATTTTGTATCTATAATCACTCTCCAAACCATCAAGAATGTTAGTAGTAAATCCATTCTTATCATACTCAACTAAGATATAAATTTTCCAATCAATAGAAATAGTATAAATATGGCAAAGAAAGGGCATTCTAGAGAAAGCATTAGCTACTAGATTATTCTTGCCTTTGACATATTCAATTTAAAAATCATATGCCTATAAATTACTCATCCACTTTTTTTATTTGTCATTCAAATTTTTCTGGCTATGAAATAATTTCAAACTATTATGATTTGACTTGACAACAAACTTCCTACATATTAGATATTGTTTGAATTTTTATAGAGCATGCATTATTACCAACATTTATTTATCATAAATATGCATCCATTTCTCATGATACATTATATTATGCTCTTAAAAGCTATGGGATGTCCATTTTGAGATAGGACAACCCCAACTCCAACACCCAAAGCATCACTCTACAACAAAAGGGAGTGAAAAATTAGGAATATCAAGAACCAGATAGGAATTGATTACCTCCTTAAATTTATCAAAACTATCTTATGCTTGTTCTATCCATTCGAATGCCCCCTTATTTATTAACTTAGTAAGAGGAAGTCCAAGCTAAGAAAATCCTTTAAAAAACCTCCTACAATAGCTACATAAACTAATGAAACCTTTAAGTGGTGTTAGATTTGTAGGAGGTGGCCAATCCAGAATAGTTTGGATATTTTTTTGATCCACTTGAATTAATTTAGAAATGATCACATGGCCCATGTATAGGATTTTAGTCAATTAAAAATCATATTTGGACATCTTGGCAAAGAATTATTATTTTTCAATAATACCCAAAACTACATCTAGATGTTTAAGATGCTCTTCCCAAATTCTACGATAAATCAAGATATCATCAAAGAAGACTAAAACAAAATTTCTAAAATGCTTACCAAACACCTTATTCATTCAGGATTGGAATGTGTCTAGTGCATTCCTAAGCACAAATGGCATGACCAAAAATTCAAAATGCCCATAGTGACACCAGAAAGTTATCTTCTGAATATCTTCTTCTCTCATACGGATCTGATGATACCATGATCTCAAATCAATCTTTGAGAAAAATATAGCACCATGTAGTTCATCGATCAACTCATTGATCCTTGGTATTGGGTATCTATTCTTAATAGTATTCTTGTTTAGGGCTATGTAATCTATACACATCCATATAGTACCATCCTTCTTCTTCACCAACACTACAAATGATGCAAAAAGGATAGAACTCAGCCTAATGTACCCCATATACAATAATTATTTTATTTCCTTCTCAATATCCTTCTTGTATAGTCTTGGATGATGGTATGGTGTAGTCATGATAGGTCTAGATCTCAATTCCAACTCTATGATATGCTAAAATCCCCTTTCAGGAGGTAATCCTAGAGGCATATCACTAAAAACCATACTATGTTTATCTAAAATATTTTGAATATCAATATGCATGGAAAAATTCTTACCCTTGGAAGGATCTTGTGGAATTTCAAACAACTAACTACCCATGAGATTTGGTATTTATGGAAAATCCTTTCCAATATTCTAACTATGACCACTTGTGGAGCTCCAATGGTAATTATTTTTAGAACCACATCCTTCCTTTTTAGTTTTGAACTTGAATTCCATAGTATGATGATTTTGGGAGTATTCTCCTTGAGAATGTAGCCATTGCACACCCAAAACCACATCAATATCTCCTAAACCAATAACATAAAAATCATCATGAACCTTATGGTCTCTGAAGACTAGAACAAGATAATGAATCTTATTCTTGCATGGTATGTTGTAACCATCATCTAAAATGATGTTGAAGCCTTCAAATCCTTCTAACTCAAGTCTCTCCCTCTTTACCAATCCTTCATCAATGAAGTTATGGGTATCCCCACTATCAATCAACATGGATACTCTTTATCTGGCAAGTTCTCCATGGACTCTAAAAGGATGGTATCTATGTGCTCCAAAGATGGATGCAAGAGTGATAACATGATCTTATTCTTATTCAAAGTGAGGGAATTATAGATTATGAGGCTCTTTAGGTGTCTCTAAATTTGATTCTGAATCTGAAACAACTTCAATATAATACACTTGCTCCTTTTTGAGGCATATGTGTCCCGGAGTCCATGGATCCTTATAAGAGAAACACATTTTATTCCTTCTTAGCTCATTTTTGAATTCATATTATATCTTATTATGCACATTAAAAGGAGTATATTGTTGTGGTGGATTAGCCATAGGATTACTTTGTAAGTTCCCCTTAGTCCTTGTCTAAGTAGAGGGCCTAGAAAGAATGGCAGTTTCCAAATCAAATGCCTTTTTAATGGCTTCTTCTAATGACGAAGGGTTGAATACCTTTAAAATACCTATGAGTTTCTCAAAAAATACTTCTATTAAAAGATTCACTAGTATCCTCTCTAAAATATCAGTCACCATAACAGATAAATTTTGAAAATCAACAACATATTCATTCAGATTACCTTTTTTCTTAAGACAAGCCAACTCTCTAAATTGCTCTTATAGATCCCTTTTATCAAATATCTCAATCAACCTCTTATAAAACTCATCATATGATTTTATTTTGTCATGATTTTAAGTGATTACACCATGGTGCCACCAATCATGTGTAGCACTTTCAAGATGAAGGGTGGAAAACTTGACAACTTCCTCTTCTACCATGGGCTTGAGAGATAAATACGTAACCAATTTCTAAAACCATATTCTAGTAGTACGTGTAATAGTTCCATTAAAAGTGGAGAGAGTTATTTTACCCAAGGTATGCTCCAAATCCTTTGGATTTTGCTTAAATCTAGCCTTTTACCTTGTTGCTTCTTTGTTTTCCTTCAAAGAAATGTAGGTTGCTATTGGAATTATTTCATGAAGTCTTCTAGAAGGATTCTTTACTACTCCCAACTAATAGAAGTTAATTTTGAAAATGGATCCCCCTCTTCTAGAAGCACTTCTTCTCTTTGAATGAACTTGGGCTTTAGGGGTCTATTGATAAACCCCATCTTTAGATTTTGAGCTTCCACATCTTTGTTCTTGTTCAAATTATTTCCTTCAGAGGTGATAGATTTTCCATTATTATTGTTTTTTATTGGTGGATTTTGCATAAAATGAAACATCTACCCAAACATATCACTAATACGATCAACAAAACTATTTTGACTTTGAAGTATTTCATCAATCTTCCTTCTAGTATTATTTCCACTACTATCTTCTTTGCCACCCATTGTTTTATTAGTTATAATTTCTTCTACTCTTTATTCTCACACTTGATTTCCCTATCAGTCAAAAACATTGAATATACAAGACCTATAGGCTGGCAAGATCACCAACTTTGATACCACTGTAATATCCCTAATGGGATATTTATGCAAACATACTAAAATACTAAAAATCTAAATTTAAAAACTATGTAAAGAATAGTTGAGATGCATATGGAAGCACACACTATTGGATGGTTGATCTTGATCTTATTTTAATGCCTAGTTCTCGACAAGGGGGGTGTGGGGGGTAACTCCCCCCATTAGGGTCACCATGGGGGTCTAGGGGACAATGACCATATTTAGATCCCCCTAGTGGGGGTTCGGAGGTAGTGCTCCCGAATTAAAATTTTGTTAAAAATACATTGTAAAATATTGTAATTTAATAGTAAATCTAGACCATTCACTATTAGGTCACAAATCTAATGATAGAAATTACATTTTTGCATTTTTACCCTAATATATAACCCTACTTTGATATGAGGGCATTGTAATCATGATGACATACTGTGTGTGAACAAAGAGGATATTGTAGTGGATGTATTGTAGGTTTTTCTCTCCATTTGTTGGACTAAATAATAAGAAGGATTAGCAATTTCTGTGTGGACCTATCCCATATTGGGTGAACTACGTTAAATATGTGTCTATTGTGTTGTGCTTTCTGCATTTTATTTCTATCTTTAATTCATTAATATTGCTTTGTGTTCTATATTTATAACAACTGGTATTAGAGCTAAAGGTTTATTTAGAAAATAACCTTATAGGAAAAAAGGGTTCCTGGTTTGAGTGGGAGCAATGGCATAAGAAGGAAAGTTTGAGGTCGAGAAGTTAAATGGCCAAAACTACCAGCTATGGAAGATGCAAATGGAGGACTATCTATATCAAAAGGACATTTTTCTACCATTGGGTGGAATAGCAAAGAAGTTGGTGACTATGAAGGATGAATATTGGGAGGTTCTTGAAAGAAAATCACTAAGAAAAATATGACTGTGCCTGATAACATTAATGGCCTTCAATATTTCAAAAGAAAATATTGTCTATTGTGTTGTGCTTTCTGCATTTTATTTCTATCTTTAATTCATTAATATTTCTCTGTGTTCTATATTTATAACAACTGGTATTAGCGCTAAAGGTTTATTTGGAAAATAAACTTATAGGAAAAGAGGGTTCCTGGTTTGAGTGGGAGCAATGGCATAAGAAGGAAAGTTTAAGGTCGAGAAGTTAAATGGCCAAAACTACCAGCTATGGAAGATGCAAATGGAGGACTATCTATATCAAAAGGATATTTTTCTACCATTGGGTGGAATAACAAAGAAGCTGGTGACTATGAAGGATGAAGATTGGGAGGTTCTTGATAGAAAATCACTAAGAACAATACGACTATGCCTGAAAACATTAATGGCCTTCAATATTTTAAAAGAAAAGATAATAGTAGATGTGATAAAGGCATTAGATAAAGTGTATGAAAAACCTTAAACCTCTAACAAGGTATTTCTTATGAAGCATTTATTTAATCTAGAAATTTTGAAATGTGGGTTTGTTACTGATCATTTAAATGAACTTAACGTGGTCACAAATTAGTTAAGCTCTATAGGAGTAAATTTTAATGATGAGGTTAGGTCTCTTTTGATTTTGTGCTCATTACCAAAAAGTTAGAATGGCTTGGTCATGGTTGTGAGTAATTTTATCTCTAGTTCAAATATTTTAAAGTTTGATGATGTTATTAGTGTTATTCTTAGAGAGGAAATACAATGGAAAAACACAAGTGAGACATCAAGTAATGCTTTGACTATGGAGAATAGGGGAAGATAAAAGGATAGAGGAAAGGGGCCAAAGAATCGTGGTAAGTCTAAGAAGGATATATCCAAATATAGAGGAACATTGGTGTGCTAAATTTATGAGAAGAAAGGACACCTAAAAAAATATTTTTGGTTTCAAAAAGGGAAACAAGGAGATGGATAACAAGATAAAAATTAGGGAGAAAATGTAGCAGGTAGTGTGTTACAAGATGTTTTAATCATTTATTTAGATTATATTAATGATTCTTGGGTGTTAGATTCAGGGGCTTCATTTCATGCTACACCCCATAAGAAATATTTTCAAGACTATGTTTAAGGTGATTTTGGATAGGTTTATTTGGGTGATGGTGAACCCTATAAATTTTTAAGAAAGGGTAAGATACAGATAAAATTATAAAATGGAAAAAAATGGTTGCTAAAAGAGGTGAGGCATGTTCCTGAGTTGAGAATAAATCTAATTTTAGCAGGGCAGTTGGGAAGTGAGGGTTGCATAGTTACATTTACAAAAAAATCATGGAAGTTCACTAAAGGATCACTGGTAATAGAAAAAAAAGAGAAGGTAGGTACATTATATTTATCTAATGGTAATGTTGACTCTTCTATTGCTTTAGCTTCTAAAAAAGTAGATATAAAATTATGGCACCATATACTTGGGGACATGAGTGAGAAGGGGATGCAAGTTCTCCACTCAAATAATTTGTTGCCATATTTGAAGGTGGGTTTGGATTTCTATGAGCACTGTGTAAATGGAAAATAAAAGATAGTCAGATTTTTTAGAGTTAGGAAGACAAAGAAGGATGAAAAGTTAGATCTTATGCATACATATGTATGGGGACCAACTCATGTATCATCCCTTGGTAGATCTTATTATTATGTTACTCTTGTTGATGATGCAACTAAAAAAACTTGGGTTTATTGCATACAAAACAAATCTAAAGTTTTTGATAATTTTAAGAAATGGAAAACTTTGGTTGAGAATGAGATAGGAAACACATTGAAGTGTGTCAAATCAGATAATGGAAGTGAATACTACTGAAAATAATTTGACAATTATTATTTATCTCATGGGATTTGTAGAGAGAAGATGGTTTCAAGAACACCACAACAAAATGGTATGTCAGAAAAGATGAACAAGACAATCATGGAGTGTACAAGGAGCATGAGATTACATACAGGGTTGCCCTTATAGTTTTGGGTAGATGCTATATATATTGTTGTTTACTTGATAAATAGAGGGACTTCAAGTCCTTCGGATGGTGTCATTATAGAAGAAGCATGGACAGGTAAAAAGGTAGATTAATCCTTTTAAAAAAAATTTAGTTGTGAAACATTTATCTATATTGATAAAGAAAATAGAACCAAGCTTGAAGAAAAATCCAAGAAATATAATTTTATTGGATATGGAGTTAATGATTTTGGTTATTGTTTATGGGATTTTAAAAATTGTAAAATCATTAGGAGTAGAGATGTGCTCTTTAATGAGAAGGTCATGTACAGAGATTAGTTGTAGGGAAAGAAACAAGAAAATCCAAATACTAAATATGCAATACTTGTTGAAATCACTAGAAATAAAATTCCAAAAGTGATAGAAAATAAGAATGTGCAACAAATACAACAAGTACCTCAAACTCTTGGAAGTGTAGTTAGAAGATCTACCAGAGTAAGTAGACTCCTTGAATAATACTCTCTTTCACTTTATTAGTTATTATTGATTGATGGTGGTGAGCCAGAAAGCTATGAAGAAGCAATGCAGGTAGAAACCAAAAAGAAGTGGTAGAAAGGGATGGAAGAAGAGATGGACTCCTTGGTACATAACTAAACTTGGGTTTTGGTTTAGTTTCCTAAAGGTAAAAGAGAATTATAGAATAAATGGGTTTATAGGTTGAAGAAAGAAGATGGAGGAAAAAAGAGGTACAAGGCCAGACTTGTTGTAAACGGTTTTGCACAAAAGAAAAGTATAGATTTTGATGAAATATTTTTTCCAATAGTTAAAATGAATTCTATAAGAACTGTGTTAAGTTTGGTAGCAGTAGAAGATTTACACCTTGAACAGTTAGATGTGAAGATGAATTTCCTTCATGGTGAATTGGAGGAGGAAATATATATGGAGTAGCCACACGGATATGAAATCAAAGGTAAGGAGAAAATGGTGTGCAAGTTTAAAAAGAGTTTGTATGGCCTAAAGCAAGCTCTGGGATAGTGGTATTTGAAATTTGACATGTTTATGACAGAACAAGGTTATAGTAGATGTCGTTATGACCATTATGTTTAATTTAAGAGATTAGATAATGATAACTATATTATCTTGTTATTGTATGTAGATGACATGCCTATTACAGGGTCTAACATGCATGATAACAATGAGCTCAAAAGAAAACTAGCAGATTCATTTGTAATGAAGGATTTGGGTGCTACAAAGCAAATCCTTGGTATGAGAATAACAAGATACAGTAAAAATAAAAAATTGACATTGTCTAAAGAAGAATACATCAAGAAGGTGTTAGTCAAGTTCAATATGCAAGATGCAAAACTAGTGAGTACACCTTTTTGAGGGCACTTCAAAGTAAGCAAGGAATAATGTCCTAAAACCTAGGAAGAAATAAATTATTCCAAAATTCCCTATTCTTTAATAGTTGGAATTTTAATGCACGTTATGGTGTGTACTAGACTAGACATTGCTCATGCAGTGGGAGTTGTCAGTATGTTTATGAATAATCCAAGAAAAGAGTATTGGGATGTAGTCAAGTGGATTCTCATATACTTGAGAGGGACCACTGATAATTAATTATGCTATGAAAATTTAGATGTTACCTTACAAGGATATGTTGATGCAGACATGGCTAAATATTTAGATGGTAGGAGTACCACAGGTTATGTATTCACTGTCAGTGACACATCAGTTAGTTGGATTTCAAAATTTCAAAAGATAGTTTCTTTGTTAACTAGCAAGGTAGAATATGTTATAGCTATAGAAGCAAGTAAGGAGATGATATGGATGCAACAGTTCATGGAAGAGTTAATGTAGAAGTAGGAATATTTTAGGTTTTATAGTGATAGCCAGAGTGTGATTTATTTAGTAAAGAACTAAACATTCTATTTAAGAACTAAACATATACAACTCATGTATCACTTCATTCATTTAGTTTTAGAGAATGGAAAACTAAAGTTGGAAAAGATCCATACAATTTAGAATCCTACAGATATGCTAACAAAGTCAGTCATAAAAGAGAAGTTGAAGAGTTGTTCAGATTCAATAGGTCTTCAAGGATAACAAGGAAGATGAGAAACATGCCAGGGTCAAAGTTTAAAGAAAATTCCAAGGAAGAGTTATAGTAGTGGAGTTGCAGCAATCAGTCTTTAAGTGGGAGATTTGTGGATGGTGGAGCTTGATCTTATTTTGATGCCCAGTTCTTAATAAGGGGGGTGTGGGGGGTAACTCCCCCCCCACTAGGGTCATCACTAGGGTCTGAGGGGTGGTAACCATATTTGGAGCCCCCAAGTAGGGGTTTAGGGGTAGTTCCCCCAAAGCAAATTTTTGTAAAAAATGAATTGTAAAATATTGTAATTTTGTAGTACAACTAGACCATTCACTATTAGGTCAGAGATCTAATGGTAGAAATTATGTTTGTGCAATTTTCCCCTAATATATAACCTTCTTTTGATATGAGGGCATTGTAATCATGACAACATACTATATGTGAGTGAAGAGGATATTGCAGTGGATTTATTATAGGTTTTACCCTTCATTTGTTGGATTGAATAATAAGGATTAGATGTCTCTGTGTAGACATAGCCCATATTGGGTGAACCACATTAAATCTGTGTCTCTATTGTGTTGTGTTTTTTGCATTTTATTTCTATCTTTAATTCATTAATATTGCTTTGTGTTATATATTCCTAACACACATCAACTAATATTTTTATTATTATCTATGATGGAAATGACAAATACATAAAAATAAGCTCTCATACACATAAAGCTAAAAACCACAAAGAATCAATAATCTCTCTAAAGATCAGTTATAATCTCTAAATGAGATCACCTCCAAGAACCACAAGGTTTTCATCCTTTGATCCTATAAGCATCCAAGGGGTTTCATCCTTTAATCCTTAGTTGAGAACCTAAGGGGTTTCGTATTTGAATCTTGAATGAATTTGAAGCACAAGTGCAAAAAGTTGTAGATTAAATGGTTGATTTGCATAAGATGCTTTACAAAGAGAGCCAACCCATACTTAAACAAATTACAAAAGGGAAAATAAAAATTATGAAATAGTGAGGAGAGAGAAAATGGGAATAGCATTTCACATGGGGGGAACAAATGGTCAAGATGAAAAGCCTTAACCATGTGCAACATTTATTACAAGCCCATATGTCTTCATAATTGTGTCTCCCACTCCATGTGAAGGAATCAAATGATGGAGACCATACCCATGTGCTCACATGTGTCCAAGATCCTTTCAACCACCCACTTTTGACTACTCTAAAAGATTCCAACAATGTACCCACAAACATTTATGCCAAATTTACCCCCTTTTAACCATTTCACATGCTTTATTATGTAGTCATAAGAAAAATGTGCCAAACTTTACTATTCATATCAAGGACACCCATGTGAAGGAATAAATCAAATCAAAGTTGTCTCATAAGTGGTGTAGGATGTCCCACTCTACTCACATGCTCTATATTCATGGAATATTCTCCTATGGGGCTTGACACCTATTCAAAATCCACCTCACTATTGCATCACTTGCCATGTCACTATGAATAGTGATAATGAATAGTGTTTTCATGAATAGTGCCAATGAATAGTAATAGGTGAATAGTAACCCACATTATGTATTCCCTTTATTACCCAAATTATCCTATGGGAATGAGGTAGGATAAGGGTCTCTTGCATATGCCTTATTCGAAAGAAGGGGACATAACAATCCTATAATCCACCTTGAGCCTTGCACCATCCTCTCTAGATTTTTATTATGAATTTTAAATTCCTAAAATCCAAAACCTCCACTAAGTTCATACAAATTATCCTACTTATATTCACCTAATACCACCTAAATCTATCATATATTATCGAAATCAAATATATATTCTTCTAACCCACCACCTTGAGCCTTGCACCACCTTCTTGCAATTTTCTAATAATTTTAAATTCCCAACCCCTAACAAGCAAATCTTCTCCTTAAATTTCCACCATTGATATTAATGTACCTTGTCCAATTATCCACCATTGATTTCCTCTCATGTGGCTCTATAAATTTAGAGCTATACCCATGCAAACTAACTCTAGTCCATTAAGCTATCACCACCATTCAATCATCCTTCACTTTGTCAATCAATTAAGGTGATGTCCAAGTAAATATCATTCATTGAAGCAATAAAAAATCCAAGGCATCAAGAAATAATCTCTAAAATCATTTGGATCAAGTATACATGTCAAGGAGGGGGGATATTCAAAAGCAATTCTAAGGTATAAATCTCATTGTTTGCATTTTATTTAAATGGCATTTTTAATTTCCTTTTTATTTATACTATATCCAATGTATTGTAATTGGGATTATAATATGAGTTTTGAATGTAAATTTAGTTATTTATAATACCTTAACTCCCATTACATACAAAAAATAAATAAGAGCAGTTGATGAAGTGGGTTTCTCCTTTTTTTTGCATGACTATCAACAAACATCAATGTCTACATCATCTGTCTATAATAGCTATACCATTTAACTATTCTACTCTTATCCTCTTATGAAAATGCACTTTTTATAATAAATTAAAACTTTAAGTTCAACATATTCTTGGAAATTGAAAAATTGTTAAAAAATAGAAGAAAATGCCAAGGGTGATTGTGTTGCTAGTTTTGTTTTAACTATAATTTATTGTGTGGAAACATTGTATTCATTGTTTAAAATTAATGTGTGACATTGAGCATTAGTGGCTTTTGAAATTATACCATTAATTCAAATTAGTCACTTTTTTAAAAATATTTTATATAATAAAATTAACACAAAAAACTTACATCTTGAGAGAATAGAGCTATGTTAGGGTTTTTTCATGACTAATTTTTTTTTATTACCTTACATGATTTCCATACCGCTTCTACAGGAAAACCTAGGTTTTATGCACACCATATTTTAGGTAGGTTAGAATTATTTAATGGCCTCCACACTCTTGACTAAAACTATTATTACATGGGATGATAAGAATGACACCTAAACAAGTTAGGAAGTTTGTTTCTAAGGTGTACAATGATGTAACCCTTTCGACCTTCCCTCTCATATTGAGTTATGTTTGTAACCATATGCTATTGATAGTATCTATAAGTGGTATGAGGATTAATCTCTTTATGTATATTTTATTGGTTGTATATAATTGAAATATTCTCTTAAAATTGGTTTTGTCACTAGTAGGAGCCCTTGGTTGTCCATGTCACTCGGGTTAGAAGCCTTACCAAATGGGTTTTAATTTTATTATTTAAAGAATTGTCTTAAGTTCAAGCCTTCTTAGCCAAATTAGGCCGCTAGTTTCTCAAAAACATGCTCTTGATTTTATCACATTAAATCCAGAATTTTAAAGTCATTAACCAGGTGTCCATTAGGGTATCTATTTAGATTAAATTTCTTGGCTTGCCAATTATATTATGGTACTTTATTAAGCATATTGTATAGCCCATCAGGCAAGTGTTATTCCATGAAAAACCCTTTTATTACTCATTCCCTAACAAGGATTTTATGTTGAGGACAATTTATCTAGGGAGTTAAAATGAGTTTATAAATATCTAGAGTTAAAAAGAGTTTATAAATATCTAAGTCAGTAATGACTATTGAGTGTAGAAGGTTGTATATTTCAATCTACCCAATAATTATTTTTGATATCAAGCTCCTAATCATTGCATCACATATTATCCCCTTATGCTTGAAACCCTTATCATACCCTCCATAAATTGATAAGCCCAAGGTGGTGGATAAAGGCGATGATTGGACTACAGTTACCATTAAAAAATCATAGTTTGGTCTAAAACCCTCCACCCTGTCACTTATCCTCCAGTAACTAAGGCCACCCCAGAGGTTTTCGCCTCTCCTCCCCATCCTATCAAATCAACATAGACCCAACAAAGTATCATTTCTCAAGGTTCACATCCTCAAAAATGTTCTCCCACCACCAGGATATCCTCAATAAAAGGTTCCTTCTCTAGGTGGTCACACAACCCACTTGTGTTGGTGGTGACTCTCTTTGAGAGTAAAATGGGGTTAAATGTCACTCCATTAAGCTTGAGGGATTCTCTCTTTTGAACCAGAGCAATATTATTTTATACCTTGAAAATATATAGGATGGATAGGGAAAACTCCATATGGATGACATTTCCAAATGAATATTATCTACTAGAATGTTTGAGGTTTTAAAGAGTACTCTCACAAATTCTCTGTGTGAGTTACTTACTAACATATTAGTTCATTATATTTTATCTATTTGCAAAAGATTAAAATTTATAGATTAGTTCTACAAACTACTTTGAAGTGTATTCAACTTGATGCCACCCAATTCTCCACTCTACATGGGGAAGTGTAGTTCTTGCATATTGATGGGACCAAAATTTTCCCCATTAATTATTTTCATGAGGGAAGATCCATCACACATAGTGATTTGGTTATTTTTTGATATTGATGGTCATTCATTGGGCATTCTCAACATTTAAACTCTAAATTATAGCCCTGATAGATCTTTATTATCTTGATATATGGTTGATAATTTACCCCTTGCCACGTGGCTCATGTACATGGATTTTAATATGGTTAAAAATCCCCATGATAAAGCTGTTGCCTTGCCCATGAGATCGTGCATGGGATAAAATGAAGTGTGGTATTATTTCAAGAATAGGTGGGGTATTGTTGACCCTCTCCTTAGATGACACACATTAAATATTACATCTTAGTTTACATGGTCCAAATGCCACACTAGCGTTGATATCATCCTTAAAAGGCTAGACTATTACATGTTGTTAGAAAAAAATATTTTTTCTTTCTCCAACACTAATGGCCTACCTGTCAATGTTCATTTTGAGTACATTATCTTAAACCATGCCCCCATCTCTTGTAGAGTGGACTGAATTGCAGGTTAGTTCAAAGTGGTACGTAACCATTTCATTCTTAACACCTCTCTTTTGAGCCACATAGGCACCATCCATCTCATTACTCAGGTTTGGAATTTGGTACCATACCTACTTTATGCTACTAGCTAGATTGAATGGTGTAATGAGGCCATTTTGCTCAGCACCACCTTTCTCTGCCACTATGGGAAGAAGGTCACTCGTGTGAGAAAATGGGGAGATGAATCTATGCTTAAGTAATTTCATAGAGTTTCCTTCCTCCTTGAACATAATCAATTTGAGGTGGTGGTTGTTCATGTTGCCAAAGGGGAACAACTTTTTATTCATTTGCATTGGCTAAAAGTTAGATACAAGGATTCAAAAGTTTTTTTAGCCAAATAAGACTGAGTCTAGATCAAGGCTATCAATTCAGATCAAGTAAGGCTCACTTATCTAATTTGAAATATCCTTTTATTATTTGAACCATTATAAACTAATGTTTCAAGATTAGGAGGAAATTATAGAAATAACCCAAGTTATACATGAGTGCCTTGATGTGGTTCCTCACAAGCTAAAACATGCAAATCAAAGGCTTTTTGAGGCACCTCTGAGTCCCCATGAACTCATAGAGGCTCTTCAGTATATGAGTAATGATAAAGCTCTTAGCTTTGATGGATTTCCCTATGAATTTTTAAAAACCACATGGGAGTTTTTTGGGCCTAATTTGCTTCAAGTTTATAAATAAGATCTATAAAAGCAATCCTTGTGTGTCATAATCAATCAAGGTAATATCAAATTCATAAATAAGTTTGGTGACTAAGAGCTCATTACCAGATGGAAGCCTATCACTTTGTTAAACACATCATATAATATCATTGTTAAAGCCATTATCAACCATCTTTGTCTTATCCTTGTTGCTATTTTTAAACTAGAGCAATGTTGTCGAGGAAGGTATGGAATGGGATAGGGCTTCACATTATATTTATTTTTTTCAAATTAGATTTTGAAAAATATTATGACCAAATTTAATGGCCTTTTATCGTAGCTATGCTAAAGGCTCTTCATTTTGGTCCATTCTCTATCTTCATAGTCCAAGCTCTATTAGTAGATGCATTTGCCTATCTCATTTTTAATGGTCTCAAATATGACATTATATACCTCAAATTCTCCATCCATCAGGGTTTCGATTTCACTCTAGCTTTGTTAGTAAAGGTCCTATATTTTCACCAGAGCATGCTAATTATAGGGATAACTTGTGTAGTAGAGATCACAATAGGTGATAGAGAGATAGAAATTGTACAGCCAAATACATCTTTAATTAGACCAAAAAGTACGGTAAAGCATATATATAAAGGAACATGACCATAATTCATATTGCATCAGATTATAAAATAAATCAAAATAGAGTACTTGACTATGCATACACCATACATAAAAGAAAATAAGGGAAAACCATAATAGGATAATTTCTATTAATCTCTATCAACACATCGAACCACATTCTATTACATCAAAGTACTATTTATAGTATTTTACAATCCTGATGTATCTTCACCTTCCAAACTTTCAAAACACAAAATGAAAGACTCTTTGCATTCTATAATTATTTGATTAAACTTTCAAGGTTGAATATGTATACAAATATACAAAAGGCAAAATCAAACACTTTGCACGTGTTTATCTTATACACTTCATAGTTTTAGCAAGCTCCATCTAGGTCCAATACTTTCTCAGACTTAATTATTTGTCTCATCCCAAGACAAAGGTGCAAGTTGAGCTAAATTGAATTGGAAATACAAGTCTTAAACATAAATCATAGTAATCACTCCAGGTGTTATTTTTTGGTTTTCACCCTTTACACACTACTTAGCCACGCTTTCGGGTTTTTAACGAACATACTAGCCTACTGAACTTTTAAGTTTTCAATAGACTAGCATACCCAAGTGGCTATCCTTTATAGGTTTTGAACTAATCTAGCCCCGCTCCTAATGTTTAGACTATCTAAAAAAATGTGAATATGTTGGAAGTTACAAAATTGTAGATCGCAAACCTTACTACTATGGCTGGGAGGATGGTTTTCTAAAGGTATGTGGAGTTTGTTGTTATTGAGTAGTTGTTATCCCAATGGCTCTTGATGTATCCATTGCCAATGATATCTTTAAATATTTTCCCTATGCTTTGATCTCCATTTCCTAAGTGATTTATAGAATTTTCTATCGAGGAATGAACTGGGGCTCATCTATTATCTGTGTAATTGATGGATTGACTTGAGCTAGATCTTGTTTGACTATTTTCTAGTCAGTAAGTACTTCACGTAACTCTACAAGTAGAATGTATAGTGGTACCTAGATCATCATCATGTTATATAGGTCTTCATCTTCTATTATTGTAAGTAATGCATTGGCATTAGATTATTTCTACTGCATGTCCAAGATGAGCTCGGCTAATATGTTTGTTGTCCTTTGGGCTTGAATGGCTATGAAAGTGTTGCACATTATTTCATGATGACATACATCCAACTTATATACAATAACATATCTTGAATCCAATAGTTATTTGAGTGTATTTCTCATCTTATTTATAGTTTCCATTTAATCCTCTAACATGGCTTTAACTTTATCAATAGTAAAAAATTAGGTTACACAACAATCAGATATTGATTCAAATGTTGTCTCATTTTGAACACATCATAGGCTAGCTTATTGGATTATGTTGAAATAGTGTTTAAGACCTGTTCATATTCTTCTAAGAGTTGACACATAGCCTCTATTTCTAACTTGAGGGCTTATCATTGTGTGCGTAGTGTCAAATATTTTTGCGTAACTCCCAAATGCTTTGTAAGGTATGTTAATAATACCATGAATTTTTTATCTTCTAACATAACCTGATAACCTAGTACTTGCATAACTAAGGTGGGATACGAATTATTGATTATTTACCTCACATTCGTCAGCCTCTCCTCTAATTCAAAATTTTTATCCTACAGATGTAGGACTTCTTGTTCCAAATTTGAATCCCTTTAAGCAATGGATTTATAGAAAATGGCTATTCCTTAGATCTATTTAGAGAGCGACAATTGGGTTATGTCTAATGATGTTTCCATAATAGTAGTGCCAAGTACCATGGATGTAGTGGTGAATGTCATAAGAGCAAATGTAAACTAAGCAATTGGAAGTAAAAAGGTAGTTTTCCAGGTGGATATATCAAGGACATCCCATAACCATTGGCTAAGAAGCTACATTGCTTCTTCAGTGCCCTTAATGTGATTGGTTGATGTTACCTCTACTTAGATTTATGCATCCTTGAGCTCCTTAGCCTTAATTATTGCCTCTACCTTGGCCTTATTCTCAGCTTTAACTTCCTGTTCATCCTTTGTTTGAGCTTTGGCCTTGGCCTTTGCATTAGCCTTGGTTTTAGATTTTGCTTTGGCCTTAGCCTTGGATTCAGCTTTAGCTTCAACTCGAGATTTGGATTCAACTTCATATTTAGCTTTGATTGCTTGCTATTGTTGTATATTTTGTGTGTCTTGGGCCTATTTTTGTTTCCTTTTCTCTTCTTCCTACTATTTCTCCTTTGCCTCTGCTTATTTAGCCTACTTGTGCATTACCTTAGCTTCCTCATCTTGCTTAAACACAACCTCTGTTTCCTCAACTTTATTTTATTTCTCCATAGCTACATCTTTCTAATTTAGCTATGGAATCTATGTAGTTTTTTGTTGTGTTAATGGTAGCATGACTAATTGTTCTTGTGATTCCTCTATGCTTTGTTCTTATTGTCTCACCTCAGGCTCAAATGCACCCTACTTAGGTTGTCGTTCCTCCTCTTCAACATACATCATTATATCCATGGTTTCCTCTTCTTCCTCAATGCTCTCATCTAATTCAATCTATTCAAATGATTTTAATATGCTTAGCTTTTCTTTTTATAATAACTTCTTTCTTCTAGATTTAGCTAGAGGCTTGAGTGTCTTCTTTTGCTTATTCATTCCCTGATGTTGAGGTAGTTGAGATGGATGTGCACTACTTTATTTTATAGGTGCACCAAAAGATACCATATTTTACCACACTATTTATCAGGGATTTGTATTCAGGTGTGTATGTGGTCACTTAAATAATAATTATGTGTGGCTACCTTTTACAGATAAATCTACGTCATGCATAGTAGATGATCCTGTAGCTAGTTCTGTTGAAAATATTTTTGCTTCTAATTTATGCTAAGATGCTTCCTATATTACAATATCAATAATAATATAAGCAAGTGGTTGAGTGATATCAACCCAAAGGTCTTGCCTTACCTAATTTCACACTTGGAAAGTGTGCACTACTTTCTAAAGAATAAATCCTTTTCCTCTTCTACATCATACACCTCAATGTCGATGTCTTCTAGCATTGATTGAAACACTTATTTTTCTTCTAACCCCATGGTCACACTTAGTGGCTATTTGTGAAACCATGGGGTGCTCAAACCATGACTGTACTTACTAGGTTTGTTTCTATTATGAACCCATGATATCTCTTTTCTTTGTTTGTTTAGTAGTTGCTATGGACACATATGGTTTGTAAGTCATCCTGTGAGCATTTTATTTTATCCCACATTCATGGGAAGTAGTAGTTTCTTAGTTTAGAATTTGAGGCCATTTAAGGCATCCACAAAATTATTTATAGAGCTTGATCAAAGGAGGTTTCCCCCTTGAAGTGGTCCGTGATCAATTTGAGTTTTTCAAATGTTCTTCAGATTTAATTCATGTTGTTAATTCTGGTTATTCGCACATTTTTATTAACTTTTGTAGGAGGATCCTCTCATCGAGTATCATAGCACTTTCCAAGGCCACAATTATTTTTAAACTCTGATCTACTGCATAATTTATTTACAATTCTTTTATTAGAAATTTATAACTTTGTTCTACTGTATAACTTTGTTCTGTATCTTAATAATATTTTTTGAATTAGGGTAAAACATGACTGCATAACTATGAGAAGTGCTTGGGTGAAATCCCTAAAACTCATTGTGAAGAGTACCATAGGAACCCCAAAGTAGCTAGCCCATTGAGAGGACCTATCAACAAAATGGGCAATGACCCCTTCCTGATTGCATAGTTCCCATTCACGAGGAAAACCAAGAACTGTCATAAAGAGATAAATCTGTGGCCAAATTTTTTTTGGAGATCATTACTCACTTAGATGACATTAGTGGCTAGAGTGAAAATTTTAAAACCCTTAGGCAACCATTGAATCTTGGGACCCATTTTTATCAGTTTCAGAACATTTTTTGTAGACTCAATATTCAATCAATAGAGTATCCGCAGACTGTCATAGGACTTAAAGATAGATATTTGATAGAACCCAACATTTTCAAACTATCGACAGAGTCTTAGTAGACTCTTAGAGGAATTACCATCAGAGAGAAAAATAGAAAATAGAAAAAAAAAAGTATTTTTTCATTTTTTTCAATATCTCTCCATCTATAACCCTGTTTATCCTCAGAATTTACCTAAACACCTAAAATTTCATTCCCTACATTTTCATCTTTGAGGTCCCATATCCCAATTCCACTTCTAATTCTCGTAAATTGCTAATTTCCTTTTTTCTGGGTTTTGCCATAACTTCTATTTTTATCCGTTTACCTTGAAATTTTTTATCTGTGTTCATCGTATCATTCTACTCCTTTGTCCCTCTTTTGCCCATTTTTTTAGTTTTTCCATTTTCACTCTTAAAATTTCCCTCCTTCATCAACCATACTCCCACTATGCAATTTTTTTATTAAAATCACCTTTGCCCCTTCTATTTTTCCCCAAATTCAAAGCCTTCCTTACTAAACATGTTTTAACTCTAGTTTTCCTATCCATTGCAAAATAAATAAATAAAATCTATTAGTTGGGCCATCGTATTAACTCGAACAGGAGCAAAAACCATGGAGGATGAAATTGTCACCCTCAAGTCCCATATCAAATATCTTGATGAAAAAATTCTCGGCCTCAGTCTGCAACATACCACCATGAACAATAAATGACATCCAGAGTCTTCTTCTGACACTACATTTTCTTCTTCCAACAATTATCAAGTGCTGAAGCTAAATTTCCCTTGATTCAATGATGCATATCTAATTGGATGGATCTATCAATTTGAAAAATATTTTAGTCTACATAATACTTTTGATGTCAATAAGGTTCCACTTGCATCTTTTCACTTGGAACTGGAATCCCTTTATTGGTATCATTGGTATGCCAAGGCTCATGATGAACCCATATGAACTAATTTTATTACCCTTATTTTACAATGGTTTAGCCCTAATAATTTTGATGACTTCATTGGAGCACTCATTAAACTTTTCCAAACAAGGATAGTGAGAGAATATCAAACTAAATTTGAAAAACTAGCCAATCATACAGAGGGGTTGTTTGATGAATTATTTAGGAGTTGCTTTGTCAGTGAACTAAAGGATGCAATTTGATCATAAGTTAAAATGTTCTGGCCCAACATGATGATGGAAGCCTTAGGGTTGGCTAAGTTGGTAGAGGACAAGATCTTAGCTCAGTAATGATTCAAATCTAATTTTGTTTCATTCAAAAATATAGCTCCACAATGATCTCAAACAATGCTAGTCACCAGAACCACTCCTATCAGGTGTTTGACAGAAGTAGAGATGTAAGCCCATAAATAAAAAGGACTATGTTATAAATATGATGATAAATTCACTTGGGGACATTGATGTGTTGAGAAAAAGCTCTACCTATTGGATGTGAACTCTCCACCAAAAACTAAAGATTGGGAAGATGTTTATGATATAATAAATGATCTAAAAGATGCTCAACTAATTATGGAACTTGCTTCTCAAGAAGACCAACTAGAGATCTCTCTTCATGTCTTAGTAATATTCACTACCCTAAAAACCATGTAGGCCAGGGGTTACTTCAAAAATATCCCTCTCACAATACTCATTGATTCAAGTAGCACTCATAACTTCATTGACCCTCAAATCACCAAATAAGTTGATTGTTTTATCCATCCTTGTTCCAACTTTGAAGTCATGATTGCCAATGCGGGCACATTACCTTGGAAAGGGAAGTGTCACAATGTCTGTATCTCTATTGGAGATTATACCTTGTACTCCAACATGTTTGCCTTGCCTTTAGGTGGATGTGATGTTGTTTTGGGAACCCAGTGGTTATGCACACTTGGACCCATCTTATGGGATTTTACTAAACTTTAGATGTAGTTTTTAGATAATGGGCAAAAACACACATTGAAAGGCTTACACCTTGGATCTCTCATCATCCTAAGTTCACATCACATGAAAAATCTTCTTAAGAAGAATTCACATGGTGTCGTTGCCCAACTCTAGTCCATTCAAATGTAACCCTCAATAGTTTTCACTACTCTTTTTGACCTGCAAATTATTCTACAGAGGTATGCACATGTTTTTGCCAAACTAGTGGGATTACCACCTTTATGATTAGAGGACCACCATATTTATCTCCCTTTAGGAAGCATTCCTTCCAACATTAGACCTTATCGCTACCCATTTCAACAAAAGACTGAGATTGAGATGCTCATTTGAGACTTACTATAGTAAGGCATTATTTGCCCCAGTATTAACCCATATTCTTACCTAGTTCTTCTTATCTAGAAAAAAGATGGGTTATGGCGTCTCTAAATTGATTTTTGTACACTTAATCACCTCATAATCAAGGATAATTTCTTGGTCCCTATTATTGATAAGCTTCTTGATGAGCTTCATGTTACTCATTTTTTCTTCAAGTTAGATCTTTGCTCTGGATATCACCAGGTCCTGCTTCATGAGGATGATATTCCTACGATAGATTTTCACACACATGATGGTCATTATGTGTTATTAGTCATGCCATTTGGCCTCACTAATGCTTCTTAAAAATTCTAAGCATTGATGAATAAAATATTCTATCCCTACCTATAGAAATTTATTTTGGTCTTCTTCGATGATATCCTCATCTATAGTAAAATATTGTGTGAGCATCTCCAACATTTGAAGCTCACATTGCAACTTCTCTCTGACCATCATCTTTGTACAAAACAATCCAAATGTACTTTTGGCTAGGATGAAGTGGAGTTTCTTAGGCATATTATTTTAGCCTAAGGGGTTCAGGTGGATCCTAAAAAAATACCTACTATGACAAATTGGCCACATCCTCAGACACTCAAGAGCCTCTCTGGTTTTTTGGGGCTAACTAGATACTATCAAAATTTTGTCAAAGATTATGGGAATATTACAACTCAATTGACAACTATGTTGAAAAAAGATGCTTTTACTTGGATAGAAACTGCTGAGTATACATTTGAAGCATTAAAACAAGCTATGTGTACTACACCTATTTTAGCATTAAGACCTTCACTATTGAGAGTGATGCTTGTGACAATGGACTGGATATTATTTTCCTCCAGGAAGGAAGCTTGATTGCATTCACTAGTAAAGGAATTTCTAAAAATAATTTAGTGCTCTCTACTTATGAGAAGGAAATGATGGCCATTTTACATGTATTACAGAAGTGGTGGCCATACTTATTGGGTAATCATTTTTGCATCAAAAATAATCACCAAAGTCTAAAATATTTCCTAGAACAATGGGTGTCTGCCCCATCACAATAAAAATGGGTCAGAAAACTCATGGGTTATGACTATGAGATAACTTACAATAAAGGTAAAGAAAATATTGTGGTTGATGCTCTATCTTGTATATTTGTGGATCAAGCTTCCCTTTCAGCTATTTCCATGCCTATTTTGAATTGGTTAGACACTATATAATAGGGGTATGTCAATGACTCCTCATTATCACAAATCATTCAATAATTGACCACTGACCCCTTGGCTATACCACATTATTCTTGAGATGGTGCTTATCTTCAATACAAAGGTCATTTGGTGCTTCCCCAGAGCATAGATCTACAACAATATGTATTCTATGAACTCCATGCTTCTCCATCCGTAGGGCACTCAAAATTTCTCAACACTTATGAGTGGGCACAACGTAACTTATTTTGGAAGGGAATAAAAAAGGCAATTCAATAGATGGTGGCTAAATGTGATACATGCTAGCACAACAAGGGTGAAACAATACTCATCCCTGGGTTGCTCGAACCCTTGCCCATCCCTACCAGGATTTGGATAGATATTTTTATGGATTTCATTGAGGGGCTCCCTAAATCTAGAGGTAAAATGGTGATCTTGGCTATGGTTGATCACCTCTCCAAATATAGTCATTTTGTGCCCTCATCTATCCTTATACCACCTCCATAGTTGCACAAATTTTCCTAGACCAAAATTTCCATCTTTATGGCATTCCTTCATCGATTGTATCTGATTGTGATGAAACCTTCACCAACCATTTTTGGATAGAACTATTTCAATGTAATAGAACTCAACTGAAGATGAGTTCTTAGTATCATCCACAAATAGATAACTAGACTGAAATTGTCAAAAAATGCTTGGAAATATTCCTTTGTTGCTTTACCTTAAAACAAAAACATTAATGGGCAAAGAGACTCCCTCTCACTGAATGGTGGTAAAATTCCTCCTACCACACTTCAATGAAAATGACTCCATATGAAGCAGTCTATGGTCAAGCACCACCACTACTCCTTCTATACAACCCTAATAGTTCATTAGTGCAAGTAGTTGACAAACTTATTTGAACCCAAGATTATATCCTTAGCACCCTATGAGAAAATATTCATATGGCACAAAATTAAATGAAACAACTTGCCAATCAACACCATTTTGAGTGCACTTTCAAGTAGGTGATATGGTTTTTCTTCGACTGCATCCCTACAAGAAATCCTCCCTTTAACTCATAGGAAGTCATAAGCTAGCCCCCAAGTTATATAGGCCCTATAAGGTTCTTCATAAGATTGGGTTAGTTACTTATAAGTTGGAGCTCTCACCTGCTTCCTGAGTTCAACCGCTATTTCATGTCTCTTATCTAAATAAATTTATTGACACAAATATTAGAGTGTAGACTATTTTACCTAAACTTGATAATGAAGGATCCATTCTTCTTAAATCAGAGGCAATCCTGGATAAGCACACATGCCAACTTCACTCCCACTCCATCACTAAGGTTTTAATTCAATGGCATGGAATGCAACCAGAGGATGTAACATGGGAACCACTATTTTAGATTCAACACTAATTCCCACATCTAAAGCTTTGAGGATAGAGCTTTTTCTAAGAGGGAGGGGATGTTATGAACCCATGATATCTCTTTTCTTTGTTCATTTAGTATTTTCTGTGGACACATATGCTTTGTAAGTTGTCCCTGAGCATTTTGTTTTATCCCACATTCACAGGAAGTAGTAGTTTCTTAGTTTAGAATTTATATATAAGTGTTGAGGCCATTGAAGGCATCCACAAAATTATTGTATAGAGCTTGTTCAAAAGAGGTTGCCCCCTCGAAGTGGTCTGTGATCAATTCAATCTTTTCAAGTGTTCTTCAAATTTAATTCATGCTGTTAATTCCTATTATTTGCCCATTTTTATTAATTTTTGTAGGAGGATCCTCTCAATTTCTTTGGTGAAGGTGGTGAGGCTCTACATGTAGGTGCTTTCTTCTTTCCTTTTTCTAGCTGTATTGAGGCTTGCAATTGTGTGAGATGTGTAAGTTGATATGCAAGTACTTTCTCTACCTATTATTTTTTGGCATGGGAAGGAATGGTTTGCAATAGAGGTATGGACCCAGTATCTAAGGTTTTCTATTGATAGACCTAAGCTTTTAATTCAACCATTGAAATGAAGAATGGCATTGGGGTGACAGTGAATTTAGATAACTCATGTACCTTTATCTGTATACCATTTTGTAGCTTGGTAATGGATGTATGTTGACCTATATACTGATTGACATCCTATGAAATCCTGGGATGTGATCAAATTAACATGAGGGCTTCCAACCACCATACATTGAATTTCCCCAATTATTCATAATACTAACTAGTTTTGGTCTATGCAATGCTTGTGAAGGCATTACCAAGCCAAAAATTGACAGTGACATTTGTTAGCCTTAGCAGAGACTTCCATTGAGTGAACACAATAATAAGACCAAGAATTGATATTGAAAGGTTTACATAGTTCCTACAAATACCTTTTTGATATTGGTGGTGAGCTCAACTATTAAAAATTTAGGCCAAATTAAAATCCTCATACAACTTCATCATTCAGTATGCAATGTCAATGATGCTTCATGTTGTTTGATTTGCATGTTTTATGGTTTTCCAAAACCTCTTAGTAACACACTGGACCATGATGCATAATGAAACATCCACAATTGAATCAATATGAGTTCCTCTTCTTGCCCTAGTGGTGTATTGTTTTCTAATATCTGGGTAAAGTGGTGGCATTATAGAATTATATTTCATTAGAGATTTGCCATGATTGAGAAAGCTAGTTGATCTTGATATTGAGTGTGCATTGATATAGATGGTAATATCTTGAGCTAGATGAATAACACCTTGATTGTACTGACTCAACAATGTCATCATGACTTTGTCTAACTAGTTGAATGTAGGCATCTTGAGCAACCTTTTAGTCTTAGAAACATAGACTGGATGTTGTAGGGTTGAAGTTCCTGGTTGTGATGCTCCTTGGGCTTATCAATAAAATAGAGTAGTTTCTACCCCATCGATGAAATTGAAGGGTTCTAGATCATTGTAATCCATTTATCAAAACCCTGACCCTATTACCATTTCTTCCTTATGAGCATAGGATAGTGGGATCAATAGTTGAACTCTGTCCATAGATGGATGACTAAGTAAATCTGATGATTAATCCAAGGAATCACACTCTGGTGCAAAATCTATTCGTAAATAGATAGTCAAAAGGTTGATTGCATAAATCTCATGTTATTTAGAAATTTAAATGTTTGCTCATTATCTATATCCCTTTATTTTATAGCTATTTTGCACCCAAATTCATGTTATTATTTATTTTGAATGCATTGACTACATGCACATGAATATTCTCTTTGAAATTAATATTATATGTTGAAAATCATCTTGAAAAGGATGTTTGGTACCTAGGATGTGTTATTTAGCTCGACAATTATTTTTGGTATGTGTCCCTTCTATTAATTAATTCATTTTATGCATCCAATTGTCATTTTATTTCCAAATCTACTTCAAAACTATTAAAATATATTGAGATACCATGTTATTAATGGTCTGACTTGATCATTGGCCTTCCATCTGCCTACTTATCTTTTCGATGACTTCCCAAACAAAATTACCAAGCTTGGTGTAGTGGTGGATAGTTGTCTTAGATGAGTTATCTTGGGTAGGTGGTTGCATCTTGTGATGCTAACTAGTTGTGGTGGTTGCAAATTTATTTTGCAACAAAGAGAATACAAATAAACATTATAACATATAAAACAAAAAATAAAACAAACAACATAAATAAAATTCTAAGTACATGGTGCTACTTAGCACCCACTCAATTTTTAGAAGCATGATAGAGATTAAAGATGATATGGCTTAAGCTTACAACCATTGATTTTCCCTAGTAAAATGGTTCCATGAATTTTTTTTAGAACTATGGTATCATGTGGTAATACTTTGTGAATGATATAGGGCCCTTTCCATCATATGTGTAGCTTTCCTAGGAATGCTTTAAATCTGCTCTTGTAAATCAATACAATTTGATTTGGGTAAAATTGCTTAGATTTTAGATTATGATCATACCATTTTTTCTAACTCTGTTTAATGATTTATTAGGTCCATTGTGTTCTTACCTTAGCTTCTTCTATCTTAGTGAAATCTATCAATCATTCCCTTAATGAATCCTGATCCCCTAACCTCATGATCATTATAATGCGTAGACTGGGTACAACGTACTCCATAAGCATTATTGCCTTGATGCCATATACTAATTGGAAGGGAGTAAATATAGTGGCTCACTTGTAATGTGTGTGATAGGCCCATAAAATTGCAGGAATGCGATCCTCCCAATCATCTCTCTAGATATTGCAAATTTATATCAACATATTACCCAAAATTTTATTTGATGATTCTGCCCATCCATTAGCCTATAGATGGTAGGTTGCACTTTTGTGGTGTGATACCATGAATTCTTTCATGAGATTCTTAATAGTATTATTGAGAAAGTGCATGCTTCTATCACTTACCAGCTTAACTAGACATCCAAATTGTGTGATAATGTTTTCATATAAATAATTGGCAACATCCTTTGTACCACAACTTGGAGTAGTAGAAGATTTTACCCATTTTGTGAAATAGTCAGTTGTCATGATAATGTATTTGGCATGACTGTATTTACTTGAGGGAGTTATAATTTCAAAAAAATCTATTCCCAATTATTTGAAAGGTTATTTTACAATAATTAGAACCAAAGGCATTTCATCTCATTGATTAGGCTTACCCATTCATTGACAAATGTCAAGTGTTTATCAACTCTGTGTACACCCTAAAAAAGTGTAGACCACCATAAACCACTCTGAATTATTTTCTTGGAAATAACATGTCCTACAAAGTGTCCTCTTGTAATGCCTTGGTGAGATTCTTAAAGAAATTGGGGTCACTCATGTTCTAGAGCTACCCTACATAATACATTATCTTTACCTAGCTTGTATAAGAAACCATTAATGAGGATATATGGTATAGCTCTAGTAACCATCTATTTATTATTCCTATCTATATAATGTGCAGGAAAAGTTCCTTGTTCCAAAATTTTTGCAATGTCCTGCATGTTATTAGGAGCTGCAATAGTTCTAAATAGATGTGCATCAAGGGATTCCTCTTTGAGTTCCTCTATTTCTTCCCCATTGTGCAATCTACTAAGATGATCTGACCCCACATTCTCTCATCTTGGTTTCACATTGATTCAAAATTGAAATTCTTGGAAGAGCATCAACCACCTAGAGATCCATCCCCCTAATATTAGTTTATTGACCAAGTATCACAATTAGTTCATGAAGAACTCAAAAAGAGTAGCCAACAAGTAATGATTGAATTTTTTTAATGCAAACACCATGGTGAGTGCTTCTCTCCTGATGGTTGTGTAATCCTTTTCCATAGTTGAGAGTTTCTTACTTGAAAAATGTATTGGATGGACTAGCCCACCTTCACCTGGTTGTGCTAAGATGACTCCTAATATACTACCCAAATCATCCACATATACATGGAATAATTTTTTCCAGTCAGGAAATACCAATATGGGTGTTATTACCAACCTCTGATTTAGCTCAATAAATGTTCTTTGACACTCAGGTATCCATTTGAATTTGGTTTTTTTACAATATAGCTTTTCCATGACTATTG
Organism: Torreya grandis; assembly: GCA_037957365.1. Taxonomy (NCBI): domain Eukaryota; kingdom Viridiplantae; phylum Streptophyta; class Pinopsida; order Cupressales; family Taxaceae; genus Torreya; species Torreya grandis. Next base: position 1,170,352 of record JARHVA010001548.1, read on the forward strand.
ATATAATTACATATCCTTTTATGAATTTCCTATAATATCCGATATGACCCAAAAAGGTGCACATTTTAGTTGAGTTTGTAGGAGGTGGCATTCCTAATATAACTATAATGTTATCTAGATCAATCATAATTTCATTATTTCACACTACGTAACCCAACAAAACACCAAAATGTGTAAATAATAGACTTTTTTTTAAAATTTAAGGTGATGTGCAAATCCCTACATTAATTTAGCATCAATCTTAAATTTAATAAGCTCTCTTTGAAATAGAGAAAAGATTGACCAGTCATCTAAATACACCTCCAAGAAATCATGAATGAAGTCTTTAAATTCATTTACCACAGCTCTAAAAAATATAACAAGTGCATTCTTTAAATCAAATGGCATTACCTTATATGAAAATGAACCCCATTCAGTAGAAAAGGTAATTTTGGCCTGATCTTCTTTAGCAATTAGAATTTGATGTTACTCACTAAACCATCTGTAAAGTAAAATACCTCATGTCGAATGATAATTTTAATTACTTCATCCATAAAAGGGATAAGAAATGGATCATTGATGCAGGTGTCATTGAGTGCATGATAATCCCCACACACCTATATTTCTCTCATATTATTAGGTTGTACCACCATGGAGCTCACCCATTATGCCTTCTTAACTAGATAAATAATTATAGCTTCTTACATTAGACCCAGTTCAACTTTTAATTTAGTTTTCATGTTAGGATTGAGTCTGTAAGGTCACTTTTTAATTGAGCATGCACATTCCTTCATCTAAATGTGCATATCTGACAAGGATGGATCTACACCTTTGACCTCCAAAAATTTACTTGGAAACACATCCTGGTAGCGTCTTATTATCTACAGGGATTCAAAGATCCATTCTTGTCCCTAGTAATCTCCCACTGATGCAATGTTAGGGGTCACTTCTGTCCCAATATTTCCTTGAGTCTTCTGTTATGGTTCCTGATATATTTTGCTTGATCCACTAGGCATACTATCTTGTAAAATGCATTTACCTTCCTGTTGTGGGATGCTAATATTGCATAACTTATCTTTTTGTATCTACTCTATGCATTGTACTAGTTTAGGCTCCTCTTCACATTGTAATTTAAATAACCCTTCTAAATCAATATCCCCATCACCATCACTGTCGCTAAACTCTAACATATCATTATTTATTATATTGCATGGTTGAATCTAGAGTTGTTATTTTTATTAGCTTTGTAATTTCATAGTGAAAAATCCAGATGCAGTGTAACTTCTTGATGAGATGATTATTTAGTAACATTTTAAAAATCTTCTACACGTTTGTGACATATAATTTTTTTGATCTTTTATAGGGCATTCTATACTAAAGGATTATCATCTTCAAATATAAAAGTTTGAATAAAATATTTTTGAAGTTTCAACTAGTGTTTGCTTTTTCTTTTACGCTCTTGATGCATGTACTAGGCTATTAGAAGAGTTTCAAGTGTATGACTAAATATGTGCACCCAATATTGAGGCTCTACTCTTTGTGTAGTCTATATGTCTATGCACTGATAGATGTACAATTTAGGATATTGACCCTCTTAAAATAAGGGCCATTCTAATTTAATACTAACTAGTAGTTGAAACCTTACACACAATATTTCATAGGCATCCTCCCAATGCATATATGTGTTTCTGTGTACAACCCACCATGTTTCAGTAGTTCCTTTTAGTGCATAGCTGAGTACGCTGAATCATTGTTCTAGCTTTGCTACATAGTGTTCAAGACTCAAGATGAGCAGATTAAGGCCCTTGATCATAAAATGTTTAGGTATTTGAAGTTATATAATGAACACCATGTATATAGGTCTCAACTCATGATATCTATGGGACCAATTTAGGATGTGTGCATCTGAGACACAACTTATGGATGATGACAAATCTCAGGGTAGGATTCATTCAATGGTAGGTTCAATATAATCCATCATAGTTGCATTATTATTAAACAAAAATTCTACCTTAGATCTTGTCTGTGAATGTACTGAAGGAGAAACACATTATTCATTTAAAACCTATTTAACTAGTGACTTTGCGATAACTAGTTTAAATACCAATGGTTATTCCTACTACGTAGTACTAAGATTCCCCTTCTGACATTCAATAGTGTGCACCATAGTGCTACGCCCCTAACCTATCACATGTATGAGGATAGTATTAGCCGACTTGTGGCTTACTTATCCCTCTTTGACATTATATTGTGGCCGAATTGTGGCTGAATTGTGGCTTTATTTAGATTAGTAGGTCGGCCTATGGAGTAACCATGGCCTAGTTAGACTATATATAGGAGGTAGTGGGTAATCATTTATCATCATATTGTGAATTTTGCTCTTATTGAAGCTTGTGGAGGTTGCCTCCTCGAAGTGGCTTATCTATTATAAGCTATTTGGATATATTTCAGTCATATTTGGATATCATTCTGCTGTTATACTTAATTCTTGAAGTAATTTCATTACAAGTGGTATCAGAGCTGCGATTTGGGCAATCTTGTGGGTGAAACACTAATTTTGTGAAACACTAATTGGGTGAATTTTTTTTATTGAAGGTGATAAATCATCAAATTAAGCTTCCATTAAAATTTTAGATCATTTGGATCTGTTTCTCAAAATTTATCGCTATTTTATTATTTTTCATAAAATTGCTCTATTGTGCGCAATTCAAAGAATTTTTCTGAGTTGTTTACATTTTTGGAAATCTTATAAAAATTTGTATATGGTTTGTTCTTTGTATATTTTTAATTGAGGTCGACATAATTCCAAAATCGCTTGGTCAAAGTTGGGTCAAAAGTGTCAATAAGGGTCGACATCGTAAAACCCTTTTATGGCAGGTCCACAAAATCGGGGCTGAGGAAAGGGGGATGAAACTCCAGGAAAAACTCCTAACAAGGATGAAATGGAGTTAGAAGGAGGGTGTAATAGACCTTTTGTACCAGGGTTTTCTGACATAGATCATAAAGTGAGCCAGCTTGACTATAGTGTGCAAGGCATTCAGAGTGAGGTGCAAGACATACAATCTAATATGCAATCCATACAAGATAGTTTGGGATATATCATGACAGCTTTGAATATTAATAAATCAAATCATCAAGCTAACTCTATTTCACAACCCCACCAGGGTGGTTCTCCTAACCAGTCTACTTCAAATCCAACTCCATGGCCACAGAAGAACCTATTACCAAAAGTGGATATGCGCAAATTCGATGGAAAAGATCCACTTAATTGGCTCACCCAAATGGAGAGTTTTTTTGACCTACATCAGATTCCAAGTGGACAGAAGGTCACCATGGCATCCTTGTATCTTGAACCTAATCAATTCATTTGGTATCGATGGTTGTGTGATCAAAAGAAAAAGATGGGTCTCAATGTCACTTGGTCAATTTTTCAAGAGCAGCTACAATTACACTATGGCAATATTGTGACAGATAATTAATTCAACCAACTGGCAAAATTGTGACAAACTAGCTCCGTCAAGGATTATATTCATCATTTTTAGAACCTATCCTTACGTGTGGAGACAATTTCTGATGCAAACTTGAATGACCTATTTTTGGGTGGACTCAAGGACCACATTCAACATGAGGTATGCATGTTTAATCCACTTAATATTTCTGAATCTATTATCCTAGCACGTAGAGCTGAGGAAAAATTCTTAGCCACAAGAGACAACCATTCACTCACTTCAAAGATCGTAGCATATCATCATCAACATTTCCTCCACCTACTAGACGACCCCTCAACAAATTGAAGAAAAGCGTGCAAAAGGATTATGTTTTGGTTGTGATAGCAAGTGGAGTAAAGGACATAGATGTGCTGAGAAGAAGTTATTCTACATTGAGGGACCAAATGAAGATGAAGAAGCAGATGATGCCTCTAATGATGATGAGGAAGATATAGAGGAGGTACCTAAAGATTCCCACCCTACAATCTCTTGTCATGCACTTGCAGGTATTAACACTCCACAAACTCTTAAGGTGGTGGGTTTCCTCAAGAAACAAAAGGTGACAGTGTTGATTGATTCAGGGAGCACACATAACTTTATAAACCATAAGTTGGCCACTCGATTGAACTGTTTCATCTACCCAGCACCAGAATTTTAGGTAATGATTGCAGATGGTGGCACAATTAATTGTTCAGGCAAATGCCATAGTATAAAGCTTACTATGGGTGGGTACAATCTTGACTCTCCTATGTTTGCTATTCCCATGGGTAACACAGACATTATTTTGGGAGTCCAATGGCTCACAACCTTAGGTACCATTGAGATGAACTTTCAAGAACTATTCATGCGCTTTCATTCTGAAGGTAAGAAAATTGAATTACATGGATTACATACAAAATCTCCACAGTTGGTTAGTTCACATCAGATGACCAAGATGCTAAAAAAGGGGGCAGATGCAATTATTGCACGATTATGCTCTATAGAAGTTCAACCCCCAAAGGTATCTACACATCCTGATCTGTAAATAATTCTTGAAGACCACTCATCTATTTTTGGGGCCATGCCAAAAGGACTACCACCAAAAAGATAACATGATCATGCCATTCAACTAATTCTAGGTAGTCAACCACCAAATATTAGACCATATAGATATCCATATGCACAAAAGAGTGAAATTAAAAAGATGGTCCATGAGATGCTGGAGGTAGGGATCATCAAGCATAGCCAAAGTGCATATTCATCACCAGTGGTCATGGTGCGGAAGAAGGATGACACATGGAGGATGTGCCCCGATTATAGGGAACTCAACAAGTACACCATCAAAGATAAGTTTCCTATTCCAGTATTTGATGATTTACTTGATGAGTTTCATGGTGCTAATTATTTCACAAAATTGGATCTTCGCTTGGGGTACCATCAAATTAGAATCAAGGATGAAGATGTTCATAAAACTACTTTTAGAACACATGAGGGCCATTATGAGTTTTTGGTAATGCCCTTTGGTCTTACAAATGCACCATCTACTTTAAAGAGCTTGATGAACACTATTTTTAGGCCTTTTTTAAGGAAGATTGTGCTAGTTTTCTTTGATGACATATTGATTTATAGTCAGACATGGGAAGCACATCTGCAACATGTGAAACAGGTATTGATAGTTTTGGAGAGGCACCAACTTTATGCGAAGCCATCTAAATGTGCTTTTGGAGTATAGGAGGTAGAGTACCTTGGTCACATTTTTTCCCATGAAGGGGTCAAAGTTGATCCTCAAAAGATCAAAGCGATAATGGAATGGCCCATGCCAAAAACTCTCAAAAACCTTCAAGGTTTTCTTGGACTAACAGGTTACTATAGAAGATTTGTGAAAGGTTATGGTAGCATAGTAGCTCCACTCACTGCATTGCTAAAGAAGGATGCTTTCCATTGGAATGATGATGCCACCAAAGCATTTGAGAAACTAAAAGTAGCTATGTGCACCACTCCAGTTTTGGCTACTCCAGACTTCTCACAAACATTCATTGTTGAATGTGATGCTTCTGGGTCTGGATTGGGGGCAGTACTAATGCAAGAAGGAAGACCCATTGCATTTGAAAGTTGTCAATTCAAAGGTAAGAATCTACAAAAACCTGTTTATGAGAAAGAAATGATGGCTATTCTTCATGCAGTTAAACAATGGAGGCCTTATCTGATGGGTAGACACTTTAAGGTGAAAACGGATCATGATAGTCTCAAATAATTTTTGGAGCAAAGATTATCATCTGAGGAACAACAAAAATGGGTAACCAAAATGTTGGGTTATGATTTTGAAATCATCTACAAGAAGGGTAAAGATAATGTAGTAGCAAATGCACTATCTAGACGGGATGCATCCACAGAAGCATTACTTGGTGCAATGTCCATATTGCAAGCAGATTGGGTGGATGAAGCTAGGTTAGAATGGGAGTAAGACAAGGATACACAGGTTCTAATTCAAAATCTCCAGCAAGGTACTTTATCCTCTAACAAATTTGAATGGAAAGGTAATGTCCTATGGTATAAGGGTAGGTTATACTTGTGCAAAACTTCAGAGCTTAAACATAAGCTTCTTGCAGAGTTGCATGCATCTCCACTTGGGGGACACTCAGGGTTCTTGAAAACTTATCATAGAATTAAGAAAGAATTATTTTGGGAAAGACTCAAGGGAGATGTACAAAAGTTTGTGGAAGAATGCATGATATGCCAACAGAATAAAGGTGAAACAGTTAAGACCCCAGGTTTGTTACAACCATTAGCGATTCCTAGTCAAAGGTGGGAGGAGGTTTCCATGGATTTCATCATTGGGTTACCTTGTTCTGAAGGTAATAATGTTATTTTGGTCATTGTGGATAGGCTTACAAAATATGCCCATTTTTGTGCTCTCTCACACCCATTTTCAGCAAGTACCGTTGCGGCTATTTTTATGGAAGCAGTTCTCAAATTACATGGAACCCCAAAAATAATTGTAAGTGATCGTGATCCTATTTTCACTAGTAATTTCTAGACTGAACTATTTTCTTATTTGGGTACTCAGCTAGCTCATAGCTCATCTTACCAGCCCCAATCTCCGTTGTTTTGCATCAGATTCTACAAAAAATTGGAAGTGTGGCTTACAAGCTCGAGTTACCTCATTCATCTCACATACACCTAGTATTTCATGTTTCTTGTTTGAAGAAGGTCATTGGACAGAAAGTTTCTGCCCAGACAGAGCTCCCAGAACTAGATGAAGAAGGATGAGTCATTTTGGAACCAGAGAAGATCCTCCAAACATGTACTAAGAGGTTGAGAACCAGAGAGATTAAGGAATATTTGATCAAGTGGAAAAACCAAAGCAGTGAAGATGCAACTTGGGAAGGTGAAGAATTTCTGCAACAACATCCACAGTTGTTCAATGTTGAGGACAACGTTGGTTTAAAGGGGAAGGGCATGCTATGCCCCTAACCTATCACATGTATGAGGATAGTATCAACCGACTTGTGGCTTACTTATCCCTCTTTGACATTATATTGTGGCCAACTTGTGGCTTTCTTTAGATTAGTAGGTCGGCCTATGGAGTAACCATGGCCTAGTTAGACTATATATAGGAGGTAGTGGGTAATCATTTATCATCATATTATGAATTCTGCTCTTATTGAAGCTTGTGGAGGTTTCCCCCTCGAAGTGGCTTATCTATTATCAGATATTTGGATATATTTTAGTCATATTTGGATATCATTCTACTGTTATACTTAATTCTTGAAGTAATTTCATTACACATAGTTTGTGTTTCATCTATCCCCACCTTAAACCAACTATTTCCCCCATAAGCATAATGAGATTATAGCTCCTTAGGAATGATATATGGCTTTTGTTTAGATATATTTAGAGGTATGACTATAATTTTATCTTTTTTATGTACTTCTTATTAATTACACATAGTGTTAATAGTCATTTGGACATTGTAGGCCCATTTCTTACCAATTAAGGCAAGGTAATAAGTATCTATTATCTTCATCTCAATGACCCTGAAGTCTCCTTGCAATCTAAGTTTAGCTACTTTAATTTTAACATATTCTAGTCATCCAATAGGTTCAACTCTATTATAATCCGCTAAGCTTAATGTTACTCAATTTTAACTCAAAGTTGGTCAGCCAATGGATTCCCATGTGGAGTGAGGAATCATATTAACAATACTCCCAAAGTCAAACACAACATTTAGGATTTCATATCCAGCCAACTCGATGTCTAGTCATGAATCCACATCCCAGGGCTTCTTGGTCTTGACATACCAAACTAATTTGACGACCCTTGTTTGTCCTCGCTACACATACTCTAGAAGATTGTGAAGGAGGTTCATGATATTTTGAGATATATCCTCATTACGCAATGTGTTGAGTAGTTTCATTATATTTGTCAAAGTGGCCACAATGTCTTCTTGTCACACAATCCCACAATTTTCTCATACATTTGAGCATCAATAGCAGTGTTATCCTCATCTGAAGCTAGTTTTTGTTGCATTTCCTATAATACTTGCACAACTTGATACATTAAATTATTTTCTATTGTAGGGTCAATATATTTATCCAACTAATCTTTTCTAATACTTATACCCTGAGGAATCTCTAAAGGAGGTCACCCCTATTTAACCCTTTATTGCCTTGTGATAGCTTTCACAAATGCATTTTACTTTGACTGTGCATTAATCATGTTTATGTTGTGCACTGGCTTATCCTTTCTTTATTTTTATAGAATAAGGCAGTCTTCCATTTGATGTTTGACCTTCAATCCTAGAATATACATAATAAACTTGTCTTTGGGTATTTATAGGACAATTCCTCATAGAATGATTATATGCTCTGCATAGATAACATTGCATAAGTGGTCAATTTTGTTGATTATCATTATTTTAACCTCCTTGATATCTACCACAATATCCTCCCTTACATCCTCCTCTATAGCCTCCTCTATTCGGTTGATATCCATAACTTTAGGATTGTTATCCATTATATCCTCGCTAATTTATCTATGCATCATATCCTCCATACTGACATTTAGAAGAGATTGGAGTCCAAGTTGCTTATTATTGTGGAATATTTGTGTTATTTCATGGTTGTGCATATTGACTAGAATATTGATTTGATGGAGATGACATATTATTTTAGCTAGCTAGGCTTTGTGGTGATGAAATCACCCATCCTAGATTGCCTTGAGTCAAATTTTTCATCTCCACATCTATTCCTAAAATTGCTTGATTTGCATTGGGTATCTGTTAGGATACAAATATGAAGACACTCTTTATTATATCTTGCTTAAATCCTACAATGCATGATGACTAGTCTCATCATGATTTTTAGATTTTCAAAAATTGCAATACATGCTATGTGATTTTTGAATATATTTTTGGAGGAGATGGCACTTGGATGTAGGATGTATAACTACCCTACAAAGTTCACAAAATTTTATTTTGATTATAGGGCAATCATTCCTATGATATCCCTAGTGACCACACTCTATGCACCATAAACCTAATTTAGGCTTATCATTTTCATACATTTCATTCATCCTTCTCATAAAATCATCTAACTTAGATTCTAATTTTGATCATTTTGAGGGGAGATTTGCTTAGTCTTCTATTTGCTCAACCCTGATGGCAACATATCAAACATCAAATTTGGTGGAGAACTGGGTTTGTGTGATAGAGAACCTTATTTTGGGTCATAAACCTTCTATGAACCAAGTAGCCTTATCTTTATCTTCAAGAATAAAATAAATTTTATTTATTATGTCGGAGAACCTATGATCATATTCTCCAATATTTTCACTTGATTTTTGTTAAATCTCCTTTAGAATTTGGATCACTTGACTAGAGCATTTTTTTACTTTGAATTCTACTATCATTAAATATTTGACTTGTTATAAATCTAGGGTATTTACATTTCTTTTGTAAATTAACTCTAAGGCATGTCCTCCCAAATATCCTATGAGTTTACATTTATTCACATCATTTGATATAACCCCTTTTACAACCCATTTCATTTCTCATGTGACTAAGTAGTATTATATATCCAAAGATCCATCATATGAAATTAAAGGTACAAACATACCTGCATGAAGTTCCATATTATATGGATTGTTAGTTGTTGTAAGTGTTTGAATATTGGTAACTATAATTGGCAGTGTCTACACATTGGTCATTGTATAATTGAGTGACTGCATAGTGATTATTATGCCTATAGGTTACTTCATACTATTATTTTTAGGGGTAACCAATAATTATACCTCTTGTAACTTATTTATTTCTAATGCCCATTTGGTTTTTATACTAAGCTTTCCAAACTTGTCGATAAAGGAATCAAACTAGCCCAAGTCAACTTCTCTCTCTGTACCTTCTATAAATAAATTGAGGTTGAGGGATGCATACTCTTGAAATGAATGATGCTTATTTCCAAATTTCTCCTTAAAACTTGAACCTATAATATTAATACCTTCAAATTTAATATTTTCCCAAGAACATTCCTTCCTAGTTCTAGTGAAAATGCCATCAATTAACTATGACTTACCTCTAATTCTAAACTAATCTACCTCAGCATCTGTACTTCCAACATCTTCTTTCTCATCTAGCCTTTCCTCATATTTAGCATACACTTGTCTTTCATTAGCTTTCACACCTTCTTTCAGTAACCTTTCTTCTCTAACATCTTTATCTTGCACTTCTCCATCTCTAGAAACTTCTACTTTACTTCTAGTCCTACTCACAGTTACTTCATGATCAGTTATCTTATTCCATCTTCTTTACTATCACATCTCTCTCTTGAGTCTGACATTTCACTCAAAGCCCTTTTCTCCTTTCATTTTTTGAGATTAGGTTCAAGTTCCTTTTACTCAGCTCCTCATTATCCACTTTCTCTCGCATGCACCCCCATGGTGCCCAAAGTGACTACTCCATATTGGGTGGAGTAGGCACCATGTCCTTTTCCATAACCAACATCTTGATCAACAAGGGTAGTCACTACAAAAATGTTACTCTGATTCCTTGAACAAATCAATTCTACACAGTCTTAAAAGCTATTTATCCTTGTATTATGAACTCAGTGATATAGCTATTGGTTGTAGTCTTCATCTAGTAATCTACTACTTTAGACCAATCAATAGCTAGATTACATAATATCTCTAACTTTTCCTCAGTCCAATTTATAAATTGTGTTCTCCTTAGAATAAATCAATAATATTCTAATTTGGCTAGCCACGTAGCTAACAGTTCAGACAATATTCACAAAAAAATTTCCTACATTTTGCCATATATGTGTTTTTGGATGATATTCATTATAGTCTTTCTGACTCTTTACACTTATTCCTCTACAAAATTCTTAATTCTCTCATCTATTCATCATTCTATGTCTCTCATCCCTAAAAACCATCTCAACATAGTTCATCTAATTTGGTTTCATGCTTACCGCACCATTATTAGTAGAGTTTCCTAGAGTTTCACTAGAACATATTAATTATAGGTATAACTTGCATAGTGGAGAGTACAATAGGTGAAAGAGAGACAAAAATCATGCATGCCACATACAACATCTTTAATTAGACCGAAAATAGGGTGAAACATCTATATAAAGGAACAAGACCATAATTCATATTGCATTAGATTACAAAATAATTAAAAATATAGTACTCAACTATGCATACACCATACATAAAATAAATAAGGGAAAACCATAACAAGATGATTTATATTAATCTCTAACAACACATCAAACTAGATTCTATTACATCAAAGTATTATATAGTCTTTTATAATCTTGATGTCTCTTCACCTTCCAACCTTTTGAGAAATAAAAGGAAAGACTCTTTACATTCTTCAATTATTCGATTAGACTTTCAAGGCTGAATACGTATAAAACTATACAAAAGACAAAATTAAACATTTCACACATGTTTATATACTTAATAGCTTAGAAATCTCCATTCTATGTCCAACAAGCTCTTTACGTTCTTTCTGTATAAGCTTTAGGTTATCTTCTTACCTCTAAAGTTGAATGAGGTCTTATTCAGGGTATCTTTTTACCTGGCCAATCTTCTCAACTCATTAATGGCCACTTTGTTGATGATACTTTCCTCACCCTTGAAGAGCAAGGAAAAAATTTCACAGAAGTCATGAAGAGTCTTGACATTTTTTGTTTAGCCCCCAGGTTTACTTTGCAATGGAGTAAAACTCAATGTTTTAGAAAAAGCAAGATGCCCATGCTTGAGTGGCTTCTCCATTACAAGTCAAAATAGATTAGCAGAGGAGAATAATTGAAATTTATGGGCATCCCCTTTGCCTTTGATAATTATCCTACAAAGCTTTGGAAATATTTCCTTAACCATTTTGAAAAGAAGGTTGAATACTGGGTTACCAAACCACTCTCCTCAGTAGGGAAATTCCAAGTTTGCATGAAGATCTAAGTGGATACCCATGTTTATTATAATTTTTATTGGACTCCCTCTAAAGCCCCCTATGATAAATTAACTAAAATTTTAAGGGATTTACTCTAGTTTAATGCCAAACAAATGAAGGGATTCCATTGAGTTACTTGGGACATCTACTGCCTCCCTTGTGATGTATGGGAATTATTCATATTTGTAAGCAAAACACAACTTTATGTGCTAAATGGGTTGTTAGATCCATTGAAGGCAATGAATCCTAGATGTTATTTCTAAGACATTGTATATCATCTAGATCTCCCTATGGAAAACCTAGTTAGAAAAATATTAGACTCCACACCCTTCTCATCATGTCAACTATAATCAAAACTGATGGATCATTTATGGAAAAATGCATATGAAGGGATTTTGAGACTATTAAGTCCCATCTAAGATGGATTGCTGATGATTTTTGCATTGGTTTATCTTGTACTGATCATAATATATGGTGGTCTACCATTGTGACAACTAATGTTATATAGTTGCCTAGGATAAATATGTTAAGGCTCTTAAAGTAAGGACTTCATACCACTTGAGATTTTGTCTCTACCAAGGATTGGACTTCTTGGGTGGATTTAAAAATAAAATTTGATTTGAATAATGTATACTTACCTTCTATTCTACATGTTCAAGAGCTAATGCCAAACGTAATGTTTCACAAGTTGGGATTGCAACTGCCACACTCGTGGTAGAAGGATTAGAGGTGGAATTGTAACACCCATTTCAAAAACTATTTCATGGGACTCCTAAATCAAGTTTTGAGTTGCTTATCTTGTGCTATCATCAATTTAAATAGGTGATACTATCTTAATTATTCCCCTAGGACATGAATTTTTTGGCTTGATTGATTTTAGATGGCTTGTATAGATGCCAAGTTGGCTCACTTTATTTGGTGCTTAGTCTATGAAGGTCTTCCACTTGGGGAGTGGCTCTCCCATATTTGAATTGCTCAACCCAAGTGACCTACCTACAGGAACCCAGAGTCCTTCAAACATATATTTTAATCTTACCCTAGAGCTTAGTCTGCCTGACAATGTATTCATATCCTCTTTTAGCCTTATCACCCTGAGCCTCTCTCTTGTCATCTTGACCTACTTGGGGATTCAGTCAACTAGCCTACTGCTATTACATTTTTATGGATTTTTAGAGCTATGATTATTTGTTAGTTATGTAAGGCCTAAAACAATACTTTATTTAACAATGTTGAATGTTCTTATCTCTTTTCTATTATTGACAAGATTATTGTTATATCTTTGTCTTGCATGTAGATTCAAGTCCAAACTGAGAAGGTTTTCATGGAGGTTAATTATCTCAATGAGTTATTAGACCACTAGGGGAGTGCTACCTACATAGTCAGCCACATACGGCTTAATGGATCACCCCAACGTCCACCATTGCCACCTTTGATGAGGCATAAAATTCATTCCTACAGTCACAATTGCAATAAATTTTACTCTCACTTCCAATAGGGGGTATGGAGGTCATCACCACGGTGTGAAAAATCAGATAAAATCCCCTCATGGAGGGGTTATCTTATTGGCACTGCTACTTAGACTTAACCCACTGATGGTTTGGTGATACATATGACTTTGGATCCCTTTGATAGCTAGGTGGTGTCAGATCCTCCTTTAACAGAGCCTTCTTATTGAACTAATCTTCCACCCACGGTCGATCCTTCACCTCTTCCATTAGGTATTACGACATGTGCTTAAGTTATCTTCTATTTTGTAATGTGATTTTGAGTACCATTTGTTGATATAATGTGTTTTTGAGTGTTGCATATTATCTGGCTTAGTATTTTGTTTCCTATTTTTTGGTGCCATCTTTTGAGGCAGTGTTTTATCCTATAGCATGGAGTTTGAGTTGTGAATTCTAACTGACTGCATTGCTATGTAACCTTCTATACTCTTATTATTTGTATAATAAAGTTATACTGAAGTGTTCTAATAGTAAATATTTTGTATAATTTTTTTAATAAAAACATTTGGGGCCTTTGTTGAAATCAAATATTTGACTATCGATCTTTATTTCATTTTAAAATTAGATGAGTGCACTACTTATCACACCAAAATTTTAATGATCTCTATGTATTGATACGATTATACTCTAAAAATTCAAATAAAAACTAAGGACATATTTATTTAATTAGTCAGTCGAGGAAGGTGATATTTACAAAGATGGGAAGGTATTGCAATATTTTAGGAAGGCCATATTAAGAAGATTGATAAGGTATTATGATATTTTTATAACTATATGATTAAATAAATATTAACAATTAGAATTTATACCTAAATTTCATAGTGGAGAATTGATAATTATAATTGAATCCCCCTTCTTCCCATATTTTTTCAAATTGAATTTATATGGAGCGATAAAATGGAATTAAAATTAAATTTAGATGGAGTGAGAAAAGGGAATCTTGGGGTCCAATGTTGGGTGTAGAGATGGATTACAAAGAGGATTAGCTCAAGAATTAGTCATGAAAAACATAAAGAATGCATAAAGAACTAACAATCTAGGAATATGTGTGGCCATGAATTAATCCAATATTGCATAATTAATCCATAAATATCCTCATAAATATTTGAGAGGAAGAGGCATTAATGAGGCATGGGTGCCCATAAACCTAATATTTGTTGCATTTATGGCTTATGGATGCCACCCCATTGATCATGTCATTAGGTAATGCATATAGTAGGAATCAATTTACAATAAAGAAATATTCAATTTGCTCCATGGAATTCTTACTTAAGCTCTTTATTTGGTTTAACTTTCCTAAGTAATATTAATCAATTTTAGTATAATTCTTTATAAATCGATGCATAATTAATCAAATTGGTCAGAAAGCCATATTACTGGGTCATAATTTGACTCGAGGAATTAAAAGGTGATGTTAGTTGCATATGGACTGTGATCCCATTTAGGATGTTGTTGACACAACATAACATAGGCACGTGACGTGTGCTTATGAATTAGTAAAAAAGAGTGATCCAAAGCACCAAAATGCATTTTCATAATTTTAACTCAAAATGATTTGAGAAAAGTTAGGAATCACATAAAATGCATTCACGTGACGTGTGCTTATGAATTAGTAAAAAAGAGTGATCCAAAGTACCAAAATGCATTTTCATAATTTTAACTCAAAATGATTTGAGAAAAGTTAGGAATCACATAAAATCCATTTCCCTATTTAGGGATACATTAGCCTAAATCAAAACTTTTATAGGACAAGCTTGAACCATTTAGCGCATTTAAGTGTTGTTGGCCTAATTTGTGCATTTAAGTGCAGTTCGAGTAAGATTGAAAAATTTCAACACAAATGGTGTTTGGAATTGGATGTCTAAATTTTACTTCTGTTTGAGAAGGTGTAGTGAGGCATTCAGGTGAAGAAACATCTTTTCAAAGAAAAGAGTTGTCAAGAAGAAATTGGAAATGACCCATGATGCCCCCTCAAGAGAACATACTAGGATGAAAGATAAGTATGGACTCTTGAAAAGAGAGAGAAAGTGAGATTAACTCATGGAACAAACTAAATTCAGATGATTTAATGCTTTTACACATTGATTCCATTAGTGATAAAAATATAATTAGAATATAATGGGCCCCAAAGATGGGGGGAATGGGAAGGATACAATAGAAAAATAGAAATGACACACTTTGAACATACCTTGATCTAGGGTGCAAGCTATGCACTTTGAAAATGATCAATCATGAGATAATTTGCACACTAAAATATTTCTAGAATGAGGGAAAATTTTTGCAGAGCTTGGAATTAGAACAAAAAGGAGAAACATGTCTCCAAAGATACAATAAATAATAATGTGTTCCATTAGAGCAAATTTGATCATTTGATAAACAAATTTGCCCCAATAAGGGTGATTTTGATCACTGATAAAGAATGGCTTGCCCTTGTAGGGATGATTTAGATTTGTGAACTAGTTCAAATGTTGTGCCCTTGTAGGGAAAATTGAAAAGTAATAGCTCAAGGAGATAACCTATGACATATAATAAAGATGAGTGGGTGCAAACATAGATGCGATGGTGCAATGGCAGCAAAAGCCATAAAAAACCAAGCATATGAGGATGCACAAAGTGATGAAAGAGATGAAAAGAATGAATATGGTTGAGCTGACCCAAGATACATCATGTATCTAAATGCTACCTATATAGCCCAGATGGACCTCAAGCCAATGTAATTGACCTAGAAGCTAGAGAGAATGGAATGAGGGATGATGAAAACTAACCAATTGTATGATTAGACTCATGATGTATGCCAAGAGATGCATGTCTAAGCATAGAGTTGTGTGTTAAACCTATTGATCCTAATTGATACATGGTGATCTTGAGAGCTATTCATTAGAGTTGCGTTGATGTAGAGACTTGAATCCAAATCATAAATTGCTTGCTATAGCAAAATCAAATTATGCATCATAAGTATGAAGAACATATAATGACATGGAATTTCACCTGTGGAGTTGGTTCAAATGTCAATACCTATAACTAAGGATAATGGTAAAAAATGACCAAAACCAAAGTTACATCTATTTACAATTAAATAAAAAAGCAAAGACAGATAAAAATAAAACATGAATGAACCCAAGTTAGAAATCGTGATATGAGCAATCAAGATTCATGTAGGAACAAGAATGTTTAAAAACAAAATAAGAAAAACTTAATAACATGAGATCAAGATACAAATAATCAAGATCCATCTGGACCATTAAGATGTACTTGGAAAAAGAAAATAAAGATTCAAGACCAAACAAGAAAATAAAAGACCAAGAAGAAATAAGAAGAAACAACCAAAGGAAAGAAATAAAATGAAGAGATAAGAAAGAGAAACAAAATACCCATAAAACATAACAAAACATCAATAAACAAAATAAACACACACAAAACAAACCAAGGTTAGTGTGGTTTAGAAACAATTATTCATGCACATGTAGTAGATGTGTTACTTTCTACAACAACATGACAAGAACAAGGACACAAAGTTACTCCTAAATGATAGGGAAGCAATGCATAATAAATGGGGGAAAAGAATAAAAGGAAAGGGGTGGTTGAACTGACTCTAGATGTATAAGATAAGTGGATGCTACCTACATAGTTCCATGGACGCATGGTCCAACATGAACTTCAAGCCAAATGTAGTTCTCCCAGGAAGTGGGATAAAAGAAAAGCTGATGATAAAAAAGCCATGATTAATATTGTAGAATAAAAGGGAAGATGGGATCAAAAAATGGTGAGAGCATACAAATGAGAATGGTCTTGTAAAATGGCAAGTTAGTGAGACAGGATACTTGGAAAATAGTAAGAGAATGGGGACCAGAATGTACAAAAGCGTTAGACAATGTTTTTGTTCATTTGTGGATTATTTTCTAATGTTTTGTGGGATAAATTATGTACCAAGGGAAATCAACTAATCAAGGAGATGCTCATCTAAGAGTAGAAGTTCCAACAATAGCTAAGCCAACTGTAATGGCCTATACTCGTAAATTGATGAGAGCAAGGACTTAGTTTACTCATAAAATGATGAGAGCATGGCAAAGATGACCAAGTTGACCTCAATAGAAATTGAGTTTTGCCTACATAGTTTTGAAAGACCTCAAGTCAATGGAGTTCAAAATAATTCATAAAGAACTAAAAATGTAGAGATGGATTACAAACAGGATTAGCTCAAGCATTAGTCATAAAAAACATAAATAATACATAAAGAACTAACAATCTAGGCCAACATATTCAATGGGGTTTACAAATGATAATAAGAAGCAATTGAAAAAAACAACATATACCTATTACCTTCCCAAGAGCATTTCACTATCCAAAAGTGGATCCAAGTGTATTTTGCCCTTGATTTGGTGTTTTTATCTTTGTCAATAATGGATGCCAAGCTCCTCCATCATCTCAAGATCACCATGTATAATATAGGCTCATGATATGAATACCAATGCTATGCTTATAAAATGAAGCTATCTTATTGCAAATAAAGCATGATAATCAAATTATACAAATGACTTGTAGAGAATCTTGCATTATAAGTTTACACAATTTAAGTTTAATAAAAGTGGTTTTGGCCCTTCTATTTATAAGATTTTGGATTTGATCATGATCAACCATGACTGTCCATCTCAAGATGAAGATATGTGGCCATGAATTAATATAATATTACATAATTAATCCATAAATATCCTCATAAATATTTGGGAGGAAGAGGCATTAACGAGGCATGGGTGCCCATAAACTTGATATTTATTGTATTTATGGCTTACGGATGCCACTCCATTGATCATGTCATTAGGTAATGCAAAAATTAGGAATCAATTTCCAATAAATAAATATTCAATTTGCTCCATGGAATTCTTACTTAAGCTCATTATTTGGTTTAACTTGCCTAAGTAAGATTAATCAATTTTAGTGCAATTCTTTGGAAATTAGTGCACAATTAATCAAATTGGTCAGAAAGTCATATTAATGGGTCATAATTTGAATCACAAGAAATTATAAGGTGATGTTAGTTGTGTATGGACCATTATTCTATTTAGGATGTTATCGACGTGACATAAAATAGGCAAGTGATGTGTGCTTATGAATCAAAAAAAAAGAGTGATCCAAAGCACCAAAATGCATTTTTGTCATTTTGAATCGAAATGATTTGAGAAAATTTAGGAATCACATAAAATGCATTGCCCCATTTAACGATACATTAGCCTAAATTGGCACTTGTATATGACAAGCTCAAACCATTTAGCGTGTTTAAGTGTTTTTGGCCTAATTTGTGCATTTGAGTGCAATTTGAGTAAGATTGACAATTTTAACACAAATGGTATTAGGAATTGGATGTCTACATTGGGTATGTGATTAGGGATTTCACTTTTCACTAAATTTATCTAATGTAATTAATAATGAAACTAAATCATAGGCATTGGTATTAGGCATTCAAATGGTTTATCAAAGTGGCATAATGAGAGTGATCATTTAGGAAGATTCAATGGTAATGATCTATGCTCTAAAGAATTGAAAGTCATAAACATGGAGAATTAAGAGCAATTTGGGTGTGGCTTGGCCACATTTGGCCTCTTTTATTGAATGGTTTTATTCCCATTGATTCAAAGAGGCTAATTCAGTTACGTATTCCCTTTTCAAACCATGAGATCAATCAAAGAGAGGGCTTGGATGTAGATAATTTTTAGGAAAGGTAGTTTTGTCTTGAGGATTATTGGAAGGGTTGGATTTGATGGGGTATCCAAACCCCCTCACCATCCCCACGCTGTCACCTCTCTCCTCTTCATCTCTTATTTCCTATTTATTTTTTCTATCTTCGACATGCTTATATTCACTCTTTACACACATGAAGGGATTCATTTTAGATTATAGTTTTCATTTAATTTTTGTTAGGCATTTATGCTTGACAATGGCCATGTATTTTCATATGCTTCAAGCATGGCCATGTGTCATGTGGTATCTCTCCACCCTATCATTTTAACTTTGAAACATTTGCACACCTCTCTCATTCTACTATGTTTAGTGTTAATTTTGAAAGCATTTCTTTCATATTGTGTTTTGTTACATTGTCATTTTTATTTCCTTTGAGATGGGGTCAATAGGTGACCTAGTGACCATAAAACTTTTTTTCCCTT
Source organism: Torreya grandis (assembly GCA_037957365.1). NCBI lineage: Eukaryota > Viridiplantae > Streptophyta > Pinopsida > Cupressales > Taxaceae > Torreya > Torreya grandis. The sequence goes on from JARHVA010001548.1 coordinate 1,189,913, forward strand.
TATGTTGAATATAGGAAAATGGAAATTTTAGAATTTAACCTAGGAAGAGCGATGGCGGTCTGGAGTATGTCGCCGAGCTAGGGCAGTCATGCCCTGGCTCATTTTTTGCTATGATTATTTTTGCATAGGAGGGGGAAGGGCATCAGTTTGGTAGTAGGGGGTGCGGTGTCGCAGGTTTGGCTATTTTTTTCCTGTTTAAACCCTTTTTTTCTGTCTATTGTGCTGAGAGATGCATACAACTTTTGGTCAGCGCACTGTGAAGGAGCCGATGGTGTTGTTTGGAGCGAGCTCACAACTGGATAGAACCTTTTGGCAGGAGCAGTCATGGTTGGGAGTATGCCTTCCAAGACTAGTGTTGGTTTTAGTTTCAGTGAAGTGGTGGGAATGAATTTGCTAGGACAGGAAGTGCAGGGGTATGAAAATGCCCTATTTTCTCAGAATATAGATGCCAAGGAATCGAATCTGCCTGGAGGATCCAGGATTATGAAGGTTAACAAATGTCTTGAGAGATGCAAAGAAAGACCAAAACTGGTAATTCCCTTTGAAATGATTGTTGAGGATGTAGAATACTATTCTAATCATTCCTTGTTTTGTAAGTTCTTGGGTTTAAAAGTCTCCCTTCAATTTCTGGAAAGTTGGGCCCAAAGAGTTTGGGAACCAGAGGGAGAATTGGAGGTCACGATGCTTGCAAATAACTACTTTTATAACCAGGTGGGATTATTTGTAAAACAATGGCATGCAGGGTTTAACCCCTTCGAGGAGCTCCCGCATCGAGTGTCAGTGTGGGTTCGATTGCCTAGATTTCCAATAGAATGTTGTCGTGAGGACATGCTTCATATGCTAGCATCTATGCTTGGAAGACTAGTAGGATCCTCTACACAAACCTTGAGTAAGAAGGTGATGACCTTTGCTCGTATCTGCGTGAAAATTGATCTAAGTAAACCATTGCCAGATGCAGTACAGATGAGTGCAGGTTCATATTCTTAGGTACATCAATTGGACTATGAGACCCTTCCATTCTGATGTCGCCTCTACCATGAATATGGCCACTTGGTGCGAAGATGTCTGAAAGCCAAGCCAATGGATCAGCAAATGGCACCTCCTTTTAGTACCATTCCTAGTACTGACAAAGGGAAGAAGCCTGTAGCAAGAGAGAATAAGGACGCTAAGGGCTTTGTTCACGTGAAAGCTCAAACTCGTAGCAGAGGATTGAAAAGAAATTTAAGAGAACAACAAGAGGAGGATAAATTCAATAGGTTTGAGATCTTAGATGAGTTGGGGTAGCAAGCAATTATTTAGGAAGGGAACAATGTTGATCACCCTGAGGGGGATTCGGGATTGGAGATTGGCTCTGCCAAGCCTCCGTGTGCTATGCAAGAAGAATTCGCTATACCCATGATCATGGATGGACAAAGGGAGCGCAGGTGGTGGTGGAGCCAAATGCTAATATAGGGCAGGGTGTAGAGGAAGAAAAGCCTATGATACGGGCTGTGGTTGCTGAAGCAGATAAAAGAGGTAAATCTACCCCTCACTTGGGCATCCTTGAGAAGGATGGGAAGAATGGGGCTTTGGAGAAAAATGATAAAACAAGACGTAAGAAGGACCTGGAGAGGATTAAGATGATTGGGGAGAACTTGGTGGAGTCAAGAGCTGTTAAGACCCTGGACTCCCACTTCTTGAGTCCTCCCAAATGATCGTTATCTCTTGGAATGCAAGGGGCCTGAACAACAGCCCCAGACAAAAGTTGTTCGGGAATTAGTGTGTAGGCATTCTCTGGATGTTCTCTTTCTTCAGGAGACTAAATTGTTTGATGAGTATGGTGCCTAAGATATGGAGGCAAGGCCATTGTTAGTGCATTGGAGCCCAGGGATCTTCGAGGGGTGTGGCATGCCTATGGAACCTGTGCAAGATCCAGCCTGTGTCCTGGATTTCATTCAGGTCCTCCTTATCTATGGTTTCTTGGTGCATTGAATCAGGGGAATCGGTTATTTTCTCTAATGTCTATGCTCCAATGGATTTTTGAGGCAAGCTTGAGGTATGGAACAATATTCATGAGGTGCGTAGTTTGTTTCCTTATTTACCTTGGATTATTGCTGGAGACTTTAATGCCATTCTGGATTTATATGAGAAATGGGGAGGTATTATGAAAATCGAGCCCTCTTCCATTTTGCTTAGAGACAATATCTCAGCTCTTAATATTGTTGACATTAAGCCCAGCAATGGCCGCTTCACGTGGAACAATAGAAGGTTGGGGGACAGCAATATTATCGAGCGCCTTGACCGTTTCATGGTGTCATGTTTTTGGGTGGGGGGGTCGTGGTCTTCTAACTCCTAGATACTTGATTGGTGGGGCTCATATCACTGGCCCATAAAGCTCACTATTTCCTCAGCTAGGATACCTCAAAGACCGCCTTTTAAATTCTAGCTTATGTGGCTCAGGGATCCAGACCTATATGGTTGTGTTGTTGATTAGTGGAAAAGAGATAGACCGAGATTTGGCACATCAATGTATACTTTTGCCAAGCTCTTACAATTTGTCAAATATCATCTCAAGCGCTGGAACAGACAATGCTTCAGAAATATTTACCTGGAGAAAAATGTGGCTCAAACACAATTGAATGAAGTGACCCGGATGATTAGGGAAGAGGGGGTGTCTGAATTTCTCTTAAGAAAGGAAGCTAAAGCTCTAAAAGTTGTGGAGGAATGGGAGCTGAGAGAGGAAATCTTCTGGAAGAAGAAGGTGCGGAATATTTGGCTTCAGGAGGGGGATCGAAATACTGCATTCTTCTTCAACTCAGTGAAAGCCAGGTAGCATGGTAATACTATTTCATCATTGGTGATGGATAGGGGGAGACCATTCATTCCACCCAGGGTATTTGTAATGAGGTAGAGCTGTACTTTGCTTCTTTATTTTGGGAGGAAGGGCAGGGGGACTTGGTGGCTGAGACTCAGGTTCTTTCCTGTATTCCCTCATTGGTCTCTTTGGAAATGAATGAGCATCTTATGAGTGCCATTTATATGGAGGAGGTAGAGAGGACTATTTTTCAGATGCAAAAAGGTAAACCACCTGGGCCGGATGGATTTTTGATTGAATTTTTCCAGGAGTTTTGGGACTTCATTAAAGTTGATCTCTTGGCTGCTGTTCAAGAATCACAGACGAATAAATAGATGCTCAGGGCTCTGAACTCAACTTTCCTAGCTCTTATCCCTAAGGGGGAGGGAGTTGATCGGTTAAGTCAATTTTGTCCCATTTCCCTTTGCAATGTGATTTATAAAATTGTCTCTAAACTGATTGCTAACAGATTAAAGAGGTGGCTTACATTGCTTATTTCTGAGGAGCAAAGTGGATTTGTGGAAGGTCATCAAATCTTGGATGGCGTGGTGGTGGCTACTGAGGCAATTCATTCGATGGCCAAGTCAAAAGAAAAGGCTATGTTCATCAAGCTGGATATGAGTAAATCTTATGACAGAGTCTGGTGGTCTTTCCTTCAGAAGGTTTTGAGTGCTTTTGGATTTAGTGAGGACTGGATTTGCTGGGTCATGTGATGTGTGAATTCGACCTCCTTCTCGGTTCTGATTAATGGAGAGCATTGTAATTTATTTGGAGCCTCTTGAGGCCTGTGGCAAGGTGACCCCCTCTCTCTTTATCTATTTCTTCTTCTGGTAGAAGGGCTGGGACGGTTGATCAAAAGGAATGTGGAAGGGGGATATATTCAGGGCTGGCAGTGGGGTGGAGGTCTCCCGGCACTTTCTCACTTATAGTTTGTGGATGATGCAACTTTGATGGGCATGGCAACTGTGAGGGAAGCGTCTAATATGCGTAGAAACTTGGATGTTTATCTTGAGCTGTCAGGATAGCTAATTAATGAGGGTAAGTCTTCAATTTATTTCTTCAATACCCCACTTCCAATTCAACAGAGAATTGCTATTTTATTCAGGTTCCAAATTGGAAGTCTTCCTCTGCTATACCTTGACATTCCCATCTCGACTGGAAGACACTCTAGGGAGATGTGGCAAGGCCTTCTGGACAAGTTTTATGCTAAGGTTAATCATTGGACTCATCGTTGGTTGTCCTTTGCTAGTCGGGTTCAGCTGCTTCAATCGGTTGTGCAGGTGCTCCCTATATACAGGTGTATGGTTCAGGTAGCGTCAGTGGGTTTTTTGAGAGACCTTGAGTCCTTAGCAAGGTAATTTTTTTGGGCTGGAAATTTAGCAGCGACTAAATGGAGTCTCATTAAATGGGAGATAGTTTGTAGTCCGAAAAGGCTGGGAGGTCTTGGATTAAGACAGTCACTACTATCTGGTACAGCTCTGGCTATAAAATTGTATTGAAGATGGTGTGTTGAACCAGACCGGCTGTGGGCTAGAATCTTATCCCACAAGTACCTAGTAGGGATTCCTCAGAATGATACTCCTCGGCATAGCTTGACAGGGAAGGGGTCGGCGATTTGGTCTATGCTCAAGAAAGGTGTTGCACTCATTAAATGTGGTTTGTTCTAGATAGGCAAAGATGGAAAGGAGGCACAGTTTTGGCAAGACTCCTGGGATGGTTTTCCACCCCTAGAAATTTAATATCCTCATTTACATATATTAGCACAAAGATTTGGTGAAGCTAGCTGGTCGAAGGTGGGTGATTTTAAGGAGAAATCCCGTCAGGGGCAGGGGATGGAAGCAAGGTGGAAAACACCAAAGGAATGGCTGATTGTGGGATTGGAAGAGGAGTGTGTTGAACTCCAATCCATTCTTGTTGGACACAACTATAGTGCCCTTTTGGGAAGGGATGTTCTGGCGTGGGCCCCCAATCTGAAAGGATCATACACAGTGTCTTTGGGGTATCAGGCGTTGATCTCTCAGCAACTAGATGGTGAGAGGGAAGTTCCTTGGTGGAAAAAAGTCTGGAATAGCTTCTCTTGGTCAAAGTGTAACTGTTTCATTTGGACCTTGGCCTGGAATAAATGCTTGACATGGGATAATATCCGAAAGAGAGGATTTGTTGGCCCTTCGAGGTGTGTTTTATGCAGCAGCGAGGAGGAGGATTCTCATCATTTATTCTTTTGATGCCCCTTCTCAACACAATTATGGCACTTTTGGTGGGATGCATGGAAATGCCAATGTGTTCATGCATCCTCCTTGGCTGATTTTTGGGCGAGATTGGGAAGACCGCCCTCACCGGCTTCATTTTTGTACGAGGTATGGTACGCTGGTCCTATTTTCCTTTTATGGAAAGTCTAGCTTGAAAGAAATCACAGGATTTTTTGAGGAGAAAATTTAGGAATTCAGCAAGTATGGACTAGAATATTGGGCATGGTCCAAGAAACTGTTGGGGTTAAGAGTGAGATTACCTTGCCATTGGCAAAGAGTGGTGCTGAGATAGCGGAGAGGCTGGGCGTTCAAGGAATTTCTCTGATCTCGGCATGTGTCAGGAGAGGTAGACAGGTGAAATAGAGAGTGCAAAGGATGGGGAAATGGATGCCACCTCTTGCTAGTTTTTTGAAGCTTAATACGGATGGGTCGTCCCGTGGGAATCCAGGCTCGGCTGGGATTGGCAGGATCGACATGGATTTTGCTGGTGCGGTGGTTTTTATTTTCATGATTAACAAAGGAGTGCAGACAGTTAATCAGATGGAAGGTTGGGTGATTTTACATGCTTTAAGGAGAGCTTATGATTTAGGATGGAGGAAAGTGATCTGTGAGGCTGATTCTCAAGTTCTGGTTAATTTGCTTCTTGAGAAGAAGACCTCCGATGTGTGCTGGCAGCTGTCACTGATTGTTCAGCAGATTCTTCAGGTCAGTTCTTCTATGGATTCAATGATTTTTGCCCATATTCCTAGGGAATGGAAAAGGGTGGCCGATTGCCTGGCAAGATGGGGATCAAAAGAATTTGAAGGCCGAAAGTTCGATGGGTGGAAGCAGATGCCCTACGCACTTCGCCAGAATTTGGAGAGGATTATTGTGGAGGATGAGAGTGGTACTAGAGTGTACGTTTATTGTCCTTATGGTTTTTTGCAGTTTTGTTGATTCCTGAGGCGTTGGCCTGATTTGTACTTTGGTATTCTTTGTTTTAATAAAGTTTTTAGCCCTCTTTTTTTTTAAAAAATATAGAAAAATGGAATTTCAAAGTGATTTCTTAGAATTGTGATTGAATAAGATTATTTGGGCTCCGATGGGGGTTGTCATCATATTCATTTGTAATATATTTTACATTGACTATGCCTACCTATAAATTCACAGCTAGGCAAACTCTAAGCTAGCTTTGATCTTTCTAAGAAACCTACAAAGAAATCTTCAAGAAAGGAAACTACAAGGGCTATGGAAAAAAACTATCAAATCAAAATTCAAGGGTGGTTTGGCAAAGGCATTATAAGTCATCGACATAGAGCATCCCCTTCTCTTTCCTCTCATAGGTGTCAAAATTCATGTCTTAGTCTCTTTTTTTTTTAGGGATTGAAAGGTAAGTTCTTTATTTTGGTAGACTATCTGGATAAACTACATAATTTCTATCATGTGGGAAATTTTCTTGATGGATATACTTTCCCTACTTCAAACATTCACATATTAAATGCATCAATTGCATCTATAATCCCATGCTTGAGAATAATATGGTGGAGAGAGAAAAAATGATGAAGGCTTTGCTCAGGCTAGCATGGATGAAACAACAAGTTGGGGTGGTGACTAGATCAACCATTGGTGGTAATCAAGGTGGTGGTGGCTTGGGTAGCAATGACTTTGGTGGCTCTATAGGGTATCATTTGGGTCAATTCCAAACATGGAGGTGGGGCTCATGCAGGACGTGAGGCAAGGACCAATAAAAGGTAAAAAGCATGGGTGCAAGGTAAATGAACATAAACCTCTTTGGGTTACTTTGGAGTGTATGTTGTTTACTCTTGTTGATAGTGGCCATATAGTTGTTTTATAGTTTATATATTTTCATGTATGTCTTGCTAAACTATATATATGTGTAGGTTTTTTGCCCTATTTAGCCCCTAGGGGTTGAATTCAAGTTATATCACTTTATCTAGGCTTTAGCCTTTTTGGGTAGTTGGTCATGGATATTTTCGACAATCTCTGATTTTTATATTAATTTTAATAGAATATAAGGATAAAGGACCACCTATCCTCATTTATCTATAAAAAAAATTAATATAATTAAAAATTAATGTTTTTATAGTCTTTAACTTTGATGAAACTATAATATGAATAATTTGATGTAAGTCATAGTACATCATATTTATTCATAAAATAGGTAATTATATATAATTAGATGTAAAATAGTGATATTATACTTAATTATTAGATTAATTCTCATGTATAAATTGAAAATAAGAGGGTTTAGAGAAGCATTTAATTTTTAACATAAAATTGGAAACAATTGTCACAATCTGAGCACAAATTCAAAGGGTTTAGGACAACATAATAATAACCCAAAAAAAACATCACAACCTAAGTACCTCAAAATAACCATCCACTCAATATTTTTGGTACCTAAAACCATACATTGAACGTTTATAGAAAATAGAATAGGGTTAATGAGGACTTTGTTTGTCAAGTCTAGGTCTCCAAAAATCTCGCTCTTCTTTTTGATATTTCGTACAAATATCTAGTAAATTAATATTCTTCTTCAAAATCTAATAAGTTAGTTTAACTTGTAGAGGATAAGTAAAATATTCATTTTGGGGTATGTGTTTAAGCTCTGTTGGGTTTACAAGCACCGACTACTTATCAGAGCCATAAACAATTCACAATATTAAAAATAACATGAAAAGTAAAGTACACATCAACTAAACAATCTAGTGTGATGTAATTTCTAATATATTATGACTTTCAGCACTATAAATAAAACTTGATTTCTTATATTGATTAGTATTAAATTTTAGATGTTATTCAATATTCATAATATTCTTGAATTCTTTATTTAAATACTAGAATTGATCGCTTTTTCTCATTCATTATATGTATTAATTGCACTATTGTAGTTAGTCTTTTGGAATTGGAATTAGGGCCCTATTGGTTCCCAAGATAATACACAATGGGAAAAAATGTCAACATCCCAAAAAACATACACCTTTCCAAGCGAGCCATTACTGGGAATAGTGAATGACGTGACTTGTCAATCTTAGTCAACACGATGTCTTATCTAACTCAAAATATCAAATCTTTAAATTAGTACTATGAATACTATTATAATTACCTTAAAAAGTGTTTTTGTCATTAAAATGATAGAGGCAAGGGGCCCCGACCAACTTAACAACCCATTTGATGGATGCAAAACAAAACTAATAGATAGTTAGACCAACTTAATGAATATTCAAATTGATTGAGGGAATTTAGATCGTTAATCAATGCCCCCAATAGATAATAATGTTGAGTACAAGTTATATATAGTCGCCATGATAAGCAATACATTTTATTGTTGCGTTGTATGTGTATCCTTGTGTGTATGTGTCTAAATTGATACATGACATCTATATGCTCTATTAAAATCATTAAATATATAATATTTGTGAAATAATATAATAATAATGTGAGTACATCACAACATAATACAATCATAAATAATCACATGAAGAAATAATCAATGCATTTAATAAGCATCAAACCATTAATGAATTCCATAACAAATTAATATAAATTCTTAAAATCACAATGAATAAGGTAAAGCGTTTCTTTTCAAGCATAACATATTTGTTAGTAAAATCTAACCATTAATATCAAGGAAATCATCATAATCATCATAAGATAAATAGGATGAGGAACTATGATCATGAGAAGCATGTATAAGGTGTTTAGATATTCGTGACAAAGAGGGTTTATATAAGTATCTTGATTTTTGATTAATTTATAAATAATCATCAAAATATGATATAACAAATAGGGGTTTGTGGCAAGATAATGAGAACCTGTAAAAATCATAGAGACATGAACATCTTTCCAAAAACCTTCTCTCCATGTTTCTAGTCACCAAAATTGCCAATAACATGTTTTAAAAAAATGGTAAACATGTAAAATTTGATTTGATGATTGTTTTTGTCAGGATTGGGATTTTGAAAACCTATCTCAATTTTCTACCTCTTCACGTCAATCTATGGGAAATTTCTCCTTTTTATAACTCTAATAGGTAGTTGAACTTGAAAAGCATAAGAAAAATAATTTAGGGTGTGTGGTCAGGGTTAGCAGTGTATTTAAGCACCAACTACTTATTAGAATCCTCGACAAAATCCAATTTATCAAAGGAAACAAACCAATATTTGTTTAGATAAACAGTCTAGTGTAATGCAAGTATGTTACTACAATGATCTTCAATGATACAAATAATGCTTGATTTCTTCTAGAATGTGATGATAATAAATGTTAAATGATATTTCATATTTCCTTAGATTCTTGAAATCCTTATTTATATGTTCACATTAATTGTTTGTGCTCTATTGATTGATGTTCTAGATGCATTAATGCACTTGTGTATTTATAAACACCTTGAATACAAAATATGACCTTATTGGTGTGCAAACTAACAAAAAACATCCATACAAATTGAAAAGATAAGACCAATAACCCCTACGGATCCCCTAATGGGTGAAAAGGGCCCACACACCAAAAATGTACAAGGGGAGGTAGGAAAGAGAAGGAAGAAGGAGAGAGAAAAAGAGGTGCACATGGTAAGAAAATGACAAAAAACAACAAAAGAGGTATCAATAAAGCCAATTTTGAATCACCAATTAAAAAATACACATATACCCTAAAATAATTCAATTTTAGGACTAATGAATTCCTAAAATCCATGTTTAGGTGCCTACAACACTAAAAGTTATATTAAGTGGAAAATAGGGTAGATGAAGAGAAACCCAAAATCGTATATTTTATATTGGAAATAAGCTCTGATCACCACATAAGAAAATGTTTAATATTATGAATGCCTAAGAAACTCCTAAGAAGAGACTCACTCCAATATGCATGAAACATTCTCCAAAACAATGAAAATATGCAACAAAATATGTATTGCTAAGGAAAGGTTTACAAGGTAAATTATACCAAAAATGTATGCATTGCATTACATTACATATCTATTAATATACAAAGATATGAGGGGTATATATAGCTTGAGCAAGAGTGACTGCCCCTTTACCCATTGGCCACATAATAGGCACATGTAATTGACCTATATAAAAGTAGAATTTATTAATGTTGGTGGCATTATATGCTCACTTAACGTATTCTAGGTTGATAAAAGCATGACAAATCATATTTAGTATAGTAGTTAAATTAAATTAATATTATATGCATGTATAATATTGCATCAATACGCCCCTTAAGTGTGATTTAGGGAGGCCTATACACAATAAGAAGACTATAAATCCTCTAAAAATAGATCTTGAGAACTAGACATGTTGATGGCATTAGTTATCAGGCATGTATTTCTTCATCAGGACCACTTTGTATGAGCCCTAATAGTGTGTGGGAAATAATCTCTCATCATCATAAAGGAAATGATATAACAACATGAATACCCAATAAACTCTTCAAAATAGACTCCCTCCATTATACATGAAATACTCTACAAAAAAATGAAAGGAGGTAACAAAATATGTATTGCATTTGATTATTTATTCATTAATGTACAAAAAGATGAGGGGTATATAGAGCTTGATTAAGAGAAGTTCCCATTTCTCTATTAGCCACACAATAGGCACATGTGATTGGCCCATATAAAGGTGACATTTATTAATGGTGGTGATGCAAAATTTGGGTAGTATTAAATGCTTATTTATCATATTATAATTCTAAATAAGTTTGACAAAATACACCTAGTATAGTAACTAACCTAAGTTAACTTAATATGTGCATGTAAAATATCGCAACAATTTTTCTAATAAACTATTATCATGCCCTATTATCAAATAATTTATTACACCCAAACCCCCCAAACCCACTCCCAAACCCATTCTTTTGTGCAACATCCTTCCTCAATCCTCGATAATTATGAGGAGTTATACTAAGACTACCTCCTCATTCCCCATCGACATTGCCAATGATGATAGTGATCATGACTATTGCCCTCCTTCTAAACCAAAGCAATTGGATCCTCTAAAGAACCTTGGACCTGTATTTAACCCAAAGAAATTAGATCCTCTTAAGAACCTTAGAATTGTGTCTAATCCTTCCATATTGGATACCAAAATATAGAAAGTGTCTAAAATTATTTCTCAGTCTTCCCCAATTCCCAGTTCCCTCCCCCTTTCTCCCTTACCCTTCCCCACTCCTCCCTTCCCCACTCCTCTGCCCCCAAAATCTTCCCCCTTCTCACTCCCCTGCAATCCTCAACCCTGCTCCATCCTACCACCCCTCTACTTTTGTCCTAGAGGATAGAAAACTGGCTGACATAGTAAATAGTCTATAAATGCTTAGACAAAGTATCTCATTTGCTCTTTCTCTTGACCCCCCTACATCCTATATCTTCCCCCTACCTGCATTCTCTTCCCCTCGTCCTAAATTCATGGAAATTTTGGAGAATCATAAGCAACTTTCCAAGCTGAGCAAGATCAAAGATGAAATAGACTTGTATAAATCCATCCTTCGCTGGTGTGTGAAAGATCAAAAAGATTCAAAATTGAACATAACAAACCAAGCCTCAATGATGGCATATATTGTACCAAAAATGATCTCATTGAAATCAGTTATGAAGTTCACCAAATAAAGGAAAGGCTCTGTAATCTAGAAAAGCAAAATGCCTCCCTCAATGAGAATCTCAGAAGCTTGATCGACTACAAAAAAATCATTGTGTCGAAGATTCTACAAAATATGGATACTCTGAACTCCCTGGTAAAAGGTAAAGATGAAAATGTTGTATCTCATTCCAAGAATGCGAAACTAAAGGGAATTTCTAGCAATATGGTTGAACTTACTCCTAGTGGGATCTTTTCTCTGGAACATCTCACTCAGAAGTAGGGTAAGGAATATAAGGATTGGATGAATCCTAAAAATTAGTTTGGTGGTTTTCTACTATTTTTCCTATTTTTCTGTTTCTTCTTTGATTTTATCTTCATGCTAGACTGGTCTTATCTGGGTTTCAAACCTTCTTATTACAGCTCTATGAGGGGTAGGGTCTCCATTTAGAAAACCCTCAAACTCTTTTATTTCAGCTCTGTAAGGGGTAGGGTCTCCATTTAAAAATACCCACCTTTACCAATACTAAAAACAAATACTTTATTACCAAAGGTTTTTAAAGTAATAACTACTCATATAAGTTAGTAGTGGCAAAGGTGACTTCATTATATGAGTTAAAATCCAAAAAATATTAACAAAGTTTTATCTTAATAATAAATCATAAAAACATCAATCACAATATATTTTATACAATATTTTTTCAAAATATTTTTTATCAATAAACTCTTTTATTTTTATACCAAATTATTTTAGTTTCATATTAGTAAAGATGATAAACTATATGTACACTAGGTTTTTAATAATAACTAACAATAACACTTGAAGGTGGAATGATACATTGAGTTTAAATAGATTAAAACTTAAGACCTAAAATTTGGAAAACCTAAAATATGAAACTCAAAAAATACTAAAAACATGAAAATTAGATTGATTTAAAATGCCAGACTCCCAAAACCTAATATCCAAAGCTCAAAAATTGAAAACTAAAACCCCTAACCTATAAACCCTAAAACCTGAAACCCAAAATCCACAAACTTGGAAGTTCTAAAAATATGAAAACCTCAAAAACTTTGAAACTTGAAACTACCAAACCTTGAAAACCTTAAAAACTCCAAACCCCAAACCCTGGAAATATCAAATTCTGACACATAAAAACCCCAAACTCAAAATCCTTGTGAATGTAAACCCTAAAAGTGAGAAAAGTAGATTTATATATAGTACCCATATAACTCAAAACCCAAAAACAAAAGTCTTATACATAAAAAACCTCAAAACTTGAAGCACTAAATCTTTATTCTTAAAAAACCCTAAAAACACAAAAAACCCTAAAACCATTAAATCTAAAACATGAAAACCATGAAACCTAAAACTTGTAAACCCTAAAAACTAAAACTTGAAATTTGTTAACTTTGAAACATGACACCTAAAAACTGTGATCTCAAAAACCCTAAAATCCAAAATTAGAAACCAAAAAATTGAAACTTAAAACCCAAAACATTGAAATCTGAAACATGAAAATTCTAAAACTCAAACCTATATTACCCAAAATATAAAACCCAAAAATCTTGAATCCAAAAAGCCTAAAACTAAAAATCCATAAAATATGAACAATAGATTAATATAAAATGCCCCCTAAACTTGAAATAGGAAAACCAAAGCCTAAAAAATGAAACCTAAAACCTAAAACCCTCAAAAATCAAAATTTGAAAACTCCAAAACATAAAACCCAAAAAGCTTAAACTTAAAATTTTTAAATCCATAAATTATAAAAACACATAAAGTAGATTGTTAGAAAATACCCTTTAAACATAAAACTTGGAACATGAAAATCAAAACTTGAAACTTAAAAACTTTGAAATCTGAAAATCCCGAACTTTAAAACCTCAAAAATAATAAAACTTTAAAAACTTCAAAACTAAAAACCCAAAATCTAGAAACACCAAAACCTCCAAAATACAAAAAGTAGATTGATATAAAATGTGAATATATTATTTAAAATCCAAAATCCAAAAATATTTTCTATAATTATATAATATTAATTAAATAAAAATACTGACAATTTTAAAATCTATTTAATATTAATAATTATTTTTAGAGATATATTATTGATAGAATAATAATGTTGACCATTCATAAATAATTTAATAATAATTAATTTGTTGAATATAAATTTTATCTATGATATATGAATGCTTTTTTTAAATATGTATGTTGTATGTTTTGTATGATAAGCATATTATATTTTAATATGTATTTGATATATGTAGCTATTTTATTAGAGTTATAGACCAAATTAAAAGGAATATTTTTGGTTAAAATATATCAATTAGAAATGAATGTCATTAGGAAATTTAAGTTTAATAATTAAGTCTAAAGGTTATTTATTTATTGGTAAAATTATTTAGTTCACAAAAAATTTATTGAAAATCAATTTTTATAGAGTGTGAAGACCCAACACTATAAAAGATGAGATCGGATTCAGGATATCCCTTAGACCTTAACACTGAGTCAGAGGAATTTGATTATAAATGCCCCAATACCAACAAGATGCTTAAAAAATCAATAAAAAAGGTTAAACTTATTATTATCGAGTTCAAAATATCCCTTAAACATTAACATAAATAAGATGTAAAAAACATATTATGTGTACACCCAGTACTAATGACATGCAAAAAAACTCCATTTAAAAAAGTCTAATAATTAAAAAAGTTAAGATTTATTCTTTTCTAGCACTATACACCACCTTAACTAATCAACCCAACTGAATAAACAGGTGATACAATCTTAATTCTTCTCTTAGGACATGGATTTCTTGGCTCAACCAAATTTACATGGCTTGCATAGAGTCCAAGTTGGCCCACTTCCTTTGGTGCTTGGTCTACCAAAGTATTCCACTTAGGGAGTGGCTCTCCCATATTGGAATTATTCAACCTAAGTGCCCTACCTACAAACACCTAGAGCCCTTCAAATATATCTTCTAGTCTTGACATAAAGCTTAGTTTGCATAACAATGGATTCATAGCCTCTTTCAACTGTATCACCTCGAGCCTCTCTCTTGGCATCTTGCCCTACTTAGGGATTCAACCAACTGGCCTATTGCTATTACTTTTTTATGAATTTTTTTAGATATATTATTATTTCTTAGTTATGGAAAGCCTTAAATAATAATTTATTTAACAATGATGAATTTTCTTGTCTATTTTCTATTAATGACAAGGTTATTGTTATATCTTTAGCCTGCATGCAGTTTCAAGTCCAAACTGAGAAGGTTAATATATTTTTGTTATCTAAAGGAGCTTCTAGTCCACTAGGGTAGTGTTCCCTACATAATAAGATACATCCCACTTGATGGCTAACCCTAAGGTCTACCATCGCCACCTTCAAGGAGGCATAAAATTCATTCCTATAATTGTAATCATAATAACTTCTCCTCTCACTTCTAATAGGGGGATGGAGGTCATCGCCATCATGTGGAAAATATGATATAAATCCCTCATGGAGGGGTTATCCTATTGGCATTGCTACTCAAACTTATCCCACTAATGGTTGGGTGATAGATATGACTTTGTATCCCTTTGATGGTTTGGTGGTGTCAGATCCTCCTTCAATAGAGACTTCTGCTTGGACTACTCTGCCACCTAAGGATGATCCTCCACCTCTTCCCTCAAGTTTTATGATATGTGCTTAAGTTCTCTTCTAGTTTGTATTGTGATTTTGAATGTCATTTGATGATGGAATTTGGTTTTGAGTGTTATGTCTTGTCTGGCTTAGTTTTTTATTTATTATTTTTTGGTGTCGTGTTTTGAAGTAATGTTTTATCCTCTAGCATGGAGTTCGAGTTGTGAATTCTAATCGACTACATTGTTATGTAACCTTCAATAATTTTATTATTTGTATAATAAATTACTACCGAAGTGTTCCAATAGTAAATCTATTATATAAGTTTTTTTAATAAGAATATTTGGGGTATTTATTGAAATCAAACATTTGACTGGAGATGTTTATTTCATTTTAAAATTTGACAAGTGCATCGCTTATCGCACCAAATTAAATTTATATGGAGTGACAAAATGGAATTCAAATTGAATTTAGATGTAGTGACAAAATGGAATATTTTGGTCTAGTGTTAGGTGTGTGATTAGGGATTACACATGTTCACTAAATTTATCTAATGGCACAAATAATGAAACTAAAGCATAGGCATTGGTCTTAGGCATTCAAATGGTTTGTTAATATGGCATTATGAGAGTAATTATTTAGGGAGATTCAATGGTAATGATCTATGCTCTAAGGAATTGAAAGTCACAAACATGGAGAATTAAGAACATTTTGGGTAAGGCTTGGACACCTTTGGCCTCTTTGATTGAGTGGTTATTTCCCATTGATTTCAAGAGGCTAATTTAGTTGTAGACTCTCTTTTCAAACCATGAGATTAATCAATGAGAGGGCTTGCTGTAGATAATTATCAGGAAAGGTAGTTTGGTCTCAAGGATTATTGGGAGGGTGGGATGTGATGGGGGAGCCACCCCCCCATCAACTCTCCTCTCTTCAACTCTTTTTTATTTTTTATTTTTTCCTATCTAATATATGACTATCTTCACTCTCCACACACATTAAGGGATTCATTTGGGATTATAGTTTTCATTTAATTTTTATGGGGCATTTATTCCTGAAAATGGCCATGTATTTTCATATGATTCGAGCATGGCCATGTGTCTTGTGTTATCTCTCCACCCTATCATTTTAACCTTAAAACATTTTCACACCTCTCTCATTCTACTATCTCGAGTGTTAATTTCAAAAGCATTGCTTTCGTATTATGTTGTGTTTTTTTCTCATTTTTGCTGCCTCTAAGATGGGGTCAATAAGTGACCTAGTGACCATGGAACCTTTTTTCCTTTATATTGAATGTAGGAAAATGGAATTTCAGATTGCTTTCTTAGAATTATGATTAAAGAAGATTCTTTGGGATCCTATGGGGGTTATCATCATATTCATTTGTAATGTATTTTGCATTGACTATACCTACATGGAAATTCATAGCTGAGCAAACTCTAAGCTAGCTTCGATCTTTATAAGTAACCTATAAATAAATCTTTAAGATAAGAAAACCACAAGGGTTATGGCAAAAAAATTGTTAAAGTAAATGCAGGGATGGTTTGGAAAAGGCATTAGAAGTCACTGAATTTGAGCATCCCCTTCTCCTTCCTCTCATAGGCATCAAAAATCATGGCTTAGTCTCTCTAATTTTTTTTAGGGATTGAAAGGTGGGTTATTTGTTTTGGTAGACTATTTGGAAAAATTACAAAATTTCTATCATGTGGGAAATTTATTTGATGAATATACTTTCCATACTTTGAAACTTCTTTTCTTCAAGGTTTCAATTACATGTATGAGTCCCATGCTTGAGAATAATATGGTGGAAAGAGTAGAAAAAATAATGAAGGTTTTACTTAGGCTAACATAAATGAATTAACAAGTTGGTGTGGTGACTAGTTCCTCCATTGGTGGTGATCAAGGTGGTGGTGGCTTGGGTAGAAATGAATCAAGCTATGGTAGTATCTTCAAAGTTGGTGGCTCTAATGGGAATTATTGTCAACCTGGAGCTGTGCCATGAATCAAAGATGTGCATGAAATGACCAGTCCTTTATCTGGTTGAAACAATGGGATCTTCTCATGAGGGTGGGTGCTTCAATGGTGAGAAGAACCTCCAGAGAAGGCTGGTTCCTGAAAGATGTATCAATGATTATCTCTACTCTATGCTACAGACTACCATGGAAAAGGGAGAAGAAAATTTAAGGGGAAATCCTACCTAAAAATGATGATACACCAGAATATTGATCCACTCAACTTGGAACTTTGAACACTGAACAAATAAGGGAAAAGGAAGACCTTTGATTTCAATCAATCACTCATGCATAAATATTTCATGAAGAGGTTCGATCCAATGATCAAAATATGAAGGAAAATGATGGAGAGAGGTATGATACAAGACACTTTGCAGCCACCTAACATCCACTTATAGCTTCAACAAAAGACATAAAGAACACTGAACATGACCAGCATAATACGATAAGCTAGCAACTAGGTACGAATAAGAATTTGGGAAGGGAGAGAAATCTACCACATATGCAAATTGATGAATGAATATACACTATACCAACACTTGAAATTTAAAAGTATAGTCCTTCTATTGATCGAAGAGGTTACACAACTCACCAATGGTAGAGTTTGGTCTAGCCAATAGAGGGCTCATTTTTTAATCAAGGCTGAAAGCCATCTTATAGAGAATTACAAAAGCCAAAGATTGGCATTGAAAAATTGAAGAGAAGGATTAACTTATATTAACTCAAGGTAGACCTCGCCTTTCAATAAAATATGTTTTCCCTTTATCTTTGAATGAATCTTCTTGCGCTTGAGGAAGTGAACTTGTCTTTGTTCTGAACCACCCACCTCTCTTTACATGGAAATCCATGCCAATGTTAATTTTAGAACTCTGCGTGAGCTGCTAGAATGTTTGAGATGACCATATGAAAGGCTGAGTTAACCGTTTGATAAGCTGAGTTGAATGAAGAGATCATTCTCCTTTACATGGGAAACTCATGGTAGATGTGGCATGTAATAATTAGTCAACTCTAAATCTAGAATAGTCAACTCAACATTTAAATTTGGAACTCCGATTGAAGTTGAGTTGGACCTTTGGATGCATGAGTTGATCCGAAGTTGAGCAGGACTTCAACAACTAGTCAATTGAAGATTTCATCGATCAATCGAAAATAACCCTTGCTTGCATGTATTTTATCCTATTCTAGTCTACCTGTTCATGTCTATTTTTGGTGGGATTCTATATTTGGATGTATTTTTTCTATAGTAGTCTATATTTCCTTGGATTTCTTGGCTATCTCCTTAGCCTTTGGATCTCCTTGGGACTTTATGCTTGCCAATTTTCCCAAATTTGTTCTTGCAGACTTTGTTTTTCCCTATGGCTTCATATTTCCTTTGAAATTTTTTGTTTGCAATTTCCTTTGGACTTTTATGTTTTCTCCCTAGCTTTATTTCCTTCAGATTTATCCTCTGAAGTATTCCTTCAGACAAAAAGCCTAAAGGAATTCCTTCAAACTTTTTCTGAAGGATATCTTCCTTTGTCATTCCTTTTATGTTGGCTTTTATTCCACGGGTTTTTATTTAGTTCATTTATCCAAATTTCATCAAACTTTTTATCTGAAGGAATTCACCAAAAAACTATTGTCAACCTGGAGCTGTGCCCTGAATTGAAGACGTGCATGAAATGGCCAGTCCTCTATCTGTGTTAGGAACCCGTGGAAGCACCATTGATTACCATGTACAAGCAACTTAAGATGCAGAATTAAACCAGAATCACAAGTAACTAGAAACCAAAAATAACACAGAATATGAGAGACAATATACAATTGTATTAATACTCTTCCAGAAAAGAATACAATAAAGAAGATGCCACTTCTTCTTCACACCTCTCAGAGGCTTCCCACACCTCAAGTGTACAGTACTTATTTCCTCAAAGCTCTCTCTCTTACGGTCCCAACACACAACTCAAACACAGAGTTGGTGTTCACCTCCAACTAGTCAGTATCCACTACTGCCAGTACACCAGTGCTCCACGCACTCCAAGTACTCAACGTACTTCAAGTAGATCTCCCATGAACTGCAACAACCTGCAACCCAAATGATCTTACTTATTGAAGGAACTACCTTGCCTTCCTCTTTGCTCTCCAACTGAGTACACACCGTACTCCAAGTAGATCCTGCCTGATCTTGCTACTTGTTGTGTTGTGATCTCACTGATCTTGCTGCCACTACAAATCAACTTGGTTCTGCAACACCTGCAAACCTAGATCAAACATACACAATCCTCTGCAAATCAACGATCTTACTTACCATGCAGATCTCCAAACTTGGCCTTGCAACACCTGCTAACTAAGATCATACATACATGAAGAATCCACCTGATTCTCCAAACCAGCACCCACACTTGGCACTGCTGTGGAACTAGGAGGGCTACCCTTACTCTCTTCACACACAAAAGGAGCTAACTTTGCTCAACTCAACTAGAACACTTTACAATACAGCCCATGAGTCTATTATATATATCTCATGCATACAATAATTAGACATCTAATTACAATAATTAGATCCATAGCTCAAGACTAAAATTAGCCTTCTTCATGTAAACAATCAGTTCGTTAACAAACTGTCCCTAACACTCACAGTTTTGATCCGCACAGGCGACTGACATCGGTCCCTATCTGCCTGGAGGTGACCGACGTCGGTTGACTCCTGTCGACGTCGGTCGGCCTAACCGATGCTGATGACTGTGACACTCAGCAACATCCTTCCCTATTTGCATCAGTGAAGCTTTTAGCTCCACAACCTAACAATCTCCCACTTGGAGATAAACAACTACATTGTACCTGTACCTGTACCCCATCTAATCTATATCCTGGATTGTATCCCTCTTCAAGCTCAACCTTGAAGACCACCCACCACAAAACCTGTGGTGCACCTCCTGTCATCCAAGTAACCTGCTGCATCCGCATCTACAAACACATGTAGAAAAGAACTTGACCCTGCATCGCATGTTAACCTGCTACTGGTCCATCTCAGACACTTGAGAATCCACTAAACTGCCCTCCAGTGCTTCTTTCTCAGATCGGCTCCAAACTTTCTGACAGCTCCCACTGTGCGGGAAACCTAGGTCTAGTATGCATGTACTTAACCTCATCATGTGAATCAGGACACTGCTCATAGAACTGTCCAACCATCGGCGTGTTAGCCAGTCTCACACAATCATCTAGAGACAAAATCAACATGTGATCTTCCATGTCTCTAGAACACACTTATGCCAAAGAATTTCATTCCCAAATTCCTCATGACATACCACTGAACTAACTTTACCTTTAGCTCATCAAAACCCTGTATGTGTAACCTTGCATCAAAGCAAACACACAACATACAATAAAAGGATAATGTCGCGACTCATCATCCACCTGGTAAAGAAACCACAGTAGTTACAATGACATTCACTAAAGCCATGCTTTGTCCTCCACCTGTCAAACCTGTACCACTGTCCTGGAGCTTCCACAAGACCATATGACCTGGCCTTCCATCTCACGTGTCCATTCACTCTATTCTTCAACTAATGAATCCATTCGTCTTTCAGTGCTTTCATACCGGCTGACAACCCTACCAAATCTCCCGTTTGGTTCTGCATCCTAATCATGCCATGCTCCCACTGTTTCTTGGATCCTTCCTGCTCTGCAGTGAGCAACGAGTATAAAGAAGAGGAATAATGAATTTGAGGCTTACTTACACTTTCAATCCTTCCCATGGACGTTTGAGACTCCTTGACAGCTTGTTGTCCACCCAAAATTTGTTACAGTGACCGACCTCGATCACCACACAATTTGCATCCGACCGACATCGGTTCTATGCGACTGTCCTTTCTACCGACGCTAATTTTCTGACCAACGTCAGTCTTTCCTAGTCGCCAATGTCAGTTCCCTGACCGATGCCGATAGCCACCCTACCCGACACCACCAGCTCTGGTCTGTACATGACCAACATCGACACCTGTTTGTTTAATGCCGATTCCCCTTGATCAACGCTGGTAACTGTGTTCACCTATGAGTGATGACTTTTTACCTGCAAGCTCTCCATGGATCAAAACCCTGTCCAAACCACCCTGCTCAGAGATGTCCAGCCTTCTCCACTGATCTCTGCCTGTCATCTCCTCCAAAAACACCAAGGCTTTCCAGTTCTTAAGTCTGTCAAACACATTTGTCTTTCGCTTAAGAACATGCATCTCCTTCTTGCTCATGTGACCAAGCCTACAAAGCCACGTCTTCGTAACAGAAGAAGAATTAGTAATATAAGCAAGTAGATAAAGAGTACTTGCTTTCTTACCACCAGCGAATTCAATTGCATCCATTGTGAGAGTTTTTGTGCATCTCTCATCACCCAACTTTCCTGAAGAAATTAGCCACATCTTCAAGCCTGGGACCTACATGACCTCCTTCAACACCCATGTGTTGGCCGCCTGCAATTTCAGCTTCATTTCCTTTGCCAATTCTTTGGCAAGGCACACTAGCCCCTAAATAAATCTTTCCAAAGTCTCCAAAGACCTTAACATGGAAAAATACTCTATTTCAGACTGCATGGAAAGAGGCAACATAATCTATAAAATAAGATTCTACTTTATCCAAGGAACATCCCAGAGCATCCTGTGCAACAACACCTGCAACATCTGCTTCTTCAATTCCTTCATGTTGATCTCCCACCAACTAGCAATATTTCTTTACTTTCTCTTTCTTTTCATAGGACTGTAATTGACAATTCATGCTTTTCAATTCCTCCATTCTTAGTGTACTTTCTTCTGCTGTTGTTATACTCCCACTCAATCAGAAACCCCTGAGAGTGCCCTATAACCAAACACAAAACTTGCTCCCTGCAACCTTAGCTCTGATACCAATTGTTAGGAACCCATGGAAGCACCATTGATTACCATGTACAAGCAACTTAAGATGCAGAATTAAAACAAAATCACAAGTAACTAGAAACCAAAAATAACACAGAATATGAGAGACAATACATAATTGTATTAATACTCTTCCAGAAAAGAATATAATAAAGAAGATGCCACTTCTTCTTCACACCTCTCAGAGGCTTCCCACACCTCAAGTGTACAATACTTCTTTCCTCAAAGCTCTCTCTCTTACAGTCCCAACACACAACTCAAACACAGAGTTGGTGTTCACCTCCAACCAGTCAGTATCCACTACTGCCAGTATACCAGTGCTCCACGCACTCCACAAGTGTTCCACGCACTCCAAGTACTCAACGTACTTCAAGTAGATCTCCCATGAACTGCAACAACCTGTAACCCAAATGATCTTACTTATGGAAGGAACTACCTTGCCTTCCTCTTTGCTCTCCAACTGAGTACACACCATACTCCAAGTAGATCCTGCCTGATCTTGCTACCTGTTGTGTTGTGATCTCACTGATCTTGCTGCCACTGCAAATCAACTTGGTTCTGCAACACCTGCAAACCTAGATCAAACATACACAATCCTCTGCAAATCAACGATCTTACTTACCATGCAGATCTCCAAACTTGGCCTTGCAACACCTACTGACCAAGATCATACATACATGAAGAATCCACCTGATTCTCCAAACTAGCACCCACACTTGGCACTTCTATGGAACTAGGAGGGCTACCCTTGCTCTCTTCACACATAAAAGGAGCTAACTTTGCTCAACTCAAACTAGAACACTTTACAATACAGCCCATGAGTCTATTATATAGATCTCATGCATATAATAATTAGACATTTAATTACAATAATTAGATCTGCAGCTCAAGACTAAAATTAGCCTTCTTCATGCAAACAACCGGTTCGTTAAAAAATTGTCTGTAACACTCGCAGTTTTGATCTGCACAGGCGACCGACGTCGGTCCCTGTCTGCCTAGAGGTGACCGACGTCGGCCGACTCTTGTCGACGTCGGTTGCATTCCTGTCCACCACAGGCTGACGTCAATCGGCCTAACCGACGCCGGTGACTATGACACTTAGCAACCTCCTTCCCTGTTTGCATCAGTGAAGCTTTTAGCTCCACAACCTAACAATCTGATTGAAATAATGGAATCTTTTCATGAGGGTGGGTGTCTCATTGATGGGAAGAACCTCTAGAGAAGGTTGGTTCATGTAAGATGTATCAATGAGGATCTCTACTCATTGATACAAACTACCATGGAAAAGGGAGAAGGAAACTTTAAGGGGAAATCCTACCTAAAAAAGGTGATATACTAGAAGATTTATCCACTTAACTTGGAACCTTAAACACTAAACAAACAAGGGAAAAGAAAGACCTTTGATTTCAATCAATCACTCATGCATAAATATTTCATGAAGAGGTTTGATCCAATGACTAAAACATGAAGGAAAATGATGGAGAGAGGTCTAATACAAGACACTTTGCAGCCACCTAACATCCACTTACAACTTCGGCAAAAGACACAAAGAACACTGAATATGACCTGCATAATATGATAAGCTAGCAACTAGGTATGAATCAAAATTTGGGAAGGGAGAGAAATCTACCACATATGCAAATTGCTGAATGAATATACACTATGCCAAAAGTTGAAATCTAAAAGTACAATCCTTCTATTGATCGAAGAGGTTACACAACTCACCAATGGCAAATTCTGGTCTAGCCAAAAGAGGGATCATTTTTTATCAAGGCTGAAAGCCATCTTATAGAGAATTACAAAAGCCAAAGATTGGCATTGAAAAATTGAAGAGAAAGATTAACTTAGATTAACTCAAGACAGACCTGGCTTTTCAATAAAATATGTTTTCCCTTTGTCTTTGAATGAAGCTTCTTGCACTTGAGGAAGTGAACTTGTCTTTGTTCTAAACCACCCACCTCTCTTTACATGGAAATCCATGCCAATGTCAATTTTAGAACTCTACTTGAGCTGCTGGAACATTTGAGATGATCGTCTGAAAGGCTGAGTTGACCATTTGATAAGTTGAGCTAGATGAAGAGATCATTCTCCATTGCATGGGAAACTCCTGGTAGATGTGGTGTTTAATAATTAGTTAACTCTAAATATAGAACAATCAACTCAACATTTGAATTTGGAACTCTAGTTTAAGCTGAGTTGGACCTTTAGATGCATGAATTGATCCAAAGATGAGCAGGACTTCAACAACTAGTCAACTGAAGCTTTGATCAGTCGATCAAAAATAACCCTTGCTTGACTGTATTTTATCCTATTCTGGTCTGCCTGTTCATGTCTATTTTTGGTGGGATTCTATATTTGGATGTATTTTGTCTATAGTAGTCTATATTTCCTTGGATTTCCTGGCTATCTCCTTAGCCTTTAGATCTCTTTGGGACTTTATGCTTGCTAATTTTCTCTAATTTGTTCCTGTGGACTTTGTTTTGCCCTATGGCTTCATATTTCCTTCAAAAAATTTTGTTTACAATTTCCTTTGGACTTCTATGTTTTCTCCCTGGCTTTATTTCCTTCAGATTTATCCTCCAAAGTATTCCTTTAGACAAAAAGTTTGAAGGAATTCCATCGGAATTTTTTTTGAAGGATATCTTCCTTTGTCATTCCTTTTATGTTGGCTTTTATTCCATGGGTTTTTCTTTAGTTCATTTATCCGAATTTCTTCAAAAAATTTGTTTGAAGAAATTCACCAAAAAATTGTTGTCAACCTGGAGTTGCGCCTTGAATTAAAGACATGCATGAAATGGCCAGTCCTCTATTCAATTGAAACAATGGGATCTTCTCACAAGGGTGGGTGTCTCAATGATGAGAAGAACCTCCATAGAAGGCTGGTTCTTGTAAGATGTATCAATGAGGATCTCTACTCTATGCTACAAAATACCATGGAAAAGGGAGAAGGAAACTTTAAGGGGAAATCCTACCTAAAAAAGGTGATATACCAGAAGATTAATCCACTCAACTTGGAACCTTGAACACTGAACAAATAAGGGAAAAGGAATACCTTTGATTTCAATCAATCACTCATGCATAAATATTTCATGAATAGGTTCGATCCAATGACCAAAACATGAAGGAAAATGGTGCAAAGAGGTCTGATACAAGACACTTTGCAGCCACCTAACATCCCCTTACAGCTTCAACAAAAGACATAAAGAACACTGAACATGACTTGCATAATACGATAATCTAGCAACTAGGTATGAATTAGAATTTGGGAAGGGAGAGAAATTTACCATATATGCAAATTGTTGAATGAATATACACTATGTCAACACTTGAAATTTGAAAGTGCAGTCCTTCTATTGATAGAAGAAGTTACACAACTCACCAATGGTAGAGTCTAGTCTAGCCAAGAGAGGGATCATTTTTTTATCAAGCCTAAAAGCCATCTTATAGAGAATTACAAAATCCAAAGATTGGCATTGAAAAATTGAAGAGAAGGATTAACTTAGATTAACTCAAGGTAGACCAGGCCTTTCAATAAAATATGTTTTCCCTTTATCTTTGCATGAAGCTTCTTGCACTTGAGGAAGTGAACTTGTCTTTGTTCTGAACTGCCCACCTCTTTTTGCATGGAAATCCATGCCAATGTCAATTTTAGAACTCTATGTGAGCTACTAGAATGTTTGAGATGATCATTTGAAAGGCTGAGTTGACCATTTGATAAGTTGAGTTGGATGAAGAGATCATTCTCCTTTGCATGGGAAACTCCTGGTAGATGTGGCATTTAACAATTAGTCAACTCTAAATCTAGAACAGTCAACTCAATGTTTGAATTTATAACTCTGGTTGAAGCTAAGTTGGACCTTCGGATGCATGAATTGATCTAGAGATGAGCAGGACTTGAACAACCAGTCAACTGAAGCTTTGATCAGTCGATCAAAAATAACCCTTGCTTGTATGTATTTTATCCTATTCTGGTCTACCTGTTCATGTCTATTTTTGGCAGGATTCTATCTTTGGATGTATTTTGTCTATAGTAGTTTATATTTCCTTGGATTTCTTTGCTATTTCCTTAGCCTTTGGATCTCCTTGGGACTTTATGATTTCCAATTTTATTGAATTTGTTCCTGCAGACTTTGTTTTGCCCTATGGCTTCATATTTCCTTCAAAAAATTTGTTTGCAATTTCCTTTAGACTTCTATGTTTTCTCCCTGGCTTTATTTCCTTTAGATCTATCCTCTGAAGTATTCCTTCAGACAAAAAGTCTGAAGGAATTCCTTCAAATTTTTTTCTGAAGGATATCTTCCTCTATCATTCCTTTTATGTTGGATTTTATTCCACAGGTTTTTCTTTAGTTCATTTATCCAAATTTCTTTGGACTTTTTATTCGAAGTAATTCACCAAAAAATTGTTGTCAACCTAGAGCTATGCCCTGAATCGAAGACGTGCATGAAATGGCTAGTCCTCTATTTGGTTGAAATAATGGGAGCTTCTCACGAGGGTGGGTGACGTAATGATGAGAAGAACCTCCAGAGAAGGTTGGTTCTTGTAAGATGTATCAATGAGGATCTCTACTCTATGCTATAGACTACCATGGAAAAGGGAGAAGGAAAATTTAAGGGGAAATCCTACCTAAAAAAGGTGATACACCAGAATATTGATCCACTTAACTTGGAACCTTGAACACTGAACAAACAAGGGAAAAGGAAGACCTTTGATTTCAATCAATCACTCGTGCATAAATATTTCATGAAGAGGTTCGATCCAATGACCAAACCATGAAGGAAAATGATGGAGAGAGGTTTGATATAAGACACTTTGCATCCACCTAAAATCCACTTATAGCTTAAGTAAAAGACATAAAGAACACTAACCATGACCTACATAATACGATAAGCTAGAAACTAGGTACAAATCAGAATTTGGGAAGGAAGAGAAATCTACCACATATGCAAATTACTGAATGAATATACATTATGCCAACACTTAAAATCTGAAAGTACAGTCCTTCTATTGATCAAAGAGGTTACACAACTCACCAATGGTAGAGTCTAGTCTAGCCAAGAGAGGGATCATTTTTTTATCAAGGCTAAAAGCCATCTTATAGAGAATTACAAATGCCAAAGATTGGCATTGAAAAATTGAAGAGAAGGATTAGCTTAGATTAACTCAAGGTAGACCTGGCCTTTCAATAAAATATGTTTTCCCTTTGTCTTTGCATGAAGCTTCTTGCGCTTGAGGAAGTGAACTTGTCTTTGTTCTGAACCACCCACCTCTCTTTGCATGGAAATCCATGCCAATGCCAATTTTAGAACTCTACTTGAGCTTATGGAATGTTTGAGATGATCATTGTTGGGTGAATGTTTTGTCACCAGCTAATTGAGGGAAAAATAGGTGTTTCAACCACATCATAGGGAGATTTATCAGCCAAATGTGCAGGTCGACCACATTAAAAGGGGATAAATCTCTCCTCTCACCAAGGGGAGGTTCCCTATAACTATGATATATTAATATACTATATGTATAAGTTGAAAATAACACTCAAGGTAGGATACCACCATCCATCTCTCTTTTTTTAGAGATGATGTTCATAGATCAAAGGAGAAATCCTGGGTAATTTTTGAAGGTACTTCTCTTCTTTCAAAAGTCATATTCAGTCAACAACCAGATTCCTTCTTGGTAGTAATTGTAACCACGAGAAACCCACGAAAGCATAAAGTCTTTCGTTGCTTCCCTCACTGAAACGGGGCGTAGTAACATAGCAAAATGAAGTGAAGCCCAAAGTCTCCACCTCAACTACCAAAGAGTGAAATATACAAAGGACAATGGGGGCACAAATTCATCCCAATATCCTTTACACAAATACAAAAAACAACACACTAAAGACAATTATGACAGCACAAAGTCTCTCCACAATCAGCTTCAGGACACCTTCCTGATTACTTCCACTAGTTCTGCTTGTTAAATTAAATGGCCAAAAATGCTTCTAGGAAACAGACATAAGAACAATTTCCTAAATAACACAAGCTATCCCAGCACAAAGTCTGAAAGGTCACTTGTTTTGTCATTCAAATAAAGAAATATGATTAACAATCTGAGCTCAAAGTCTCAGGAAATGCCTTTCAATTTGGGTAGAGTTTCACTTCTGATAACAGAAGATCTCTTTTGCATAAAATAAGAGATTACAATATATAGCACTCCAAGAAAGACTTGGGTGCTTTGTTTCATGGAATGGCTCATGCTGCATTCAATGCCTTGAATGCATTTTCAGTTCTATCAAGGGTCCATGCTAGAATAGGGCATCAGCCTTAACTATGGCATGTCAATTCATCTCAAATGTCTCCTTTTAAAGTATGGGCCACCTGGTCCTCTTCCTAATATGTGTACAACTATCCATTTTTCCTTTACTCGATGGATAAAAATAGGCCACGTCCTTGAGTGTCTGTGCTCTAATGTCTACTTGGTGGACTATTCCACCTATTGGAATAACTTTCCTAAATATATTTTTGGTCCTTCCCTCTTGTTCCCTCTTTTCTTAACACATTTTATCTCTTCTTCGTGATCCGAGCTCTCAGGATATCTCTTCCCTTTCAACTAGATTTTTTGGCTCTTTCTTTGGCTGGTCGCTGAGTTTGTTCTTTAGGTTTCGCACTATATTTGAAAATAAATGGGCATTTTATTACCTTGAATTTGATGTTTGAGGGGACATCATTGGTGACTTGGTCTCTTGAACCACGTTAAACCTCAAACCTTTGAACCATGAGAGTGCATCAGTTTAATGGTTTGGGCGGTCCTATCGGCTCCTTGGTTCAATCAGTTCCTTGGTTTAATCAGTTCCTTGGTTCAATCGGTTGAACCATCTCTTCTAACTTGTCTTTGGAATCTTTTGCTTCCTTCCTTCGCTCAAAGCTTCCTTTCAAATTTTGAAATTCTTTGAACCTTTGAACCTTTGAGCTTTGAACAATTTTGGTTCAAGGTTCAACGGTTCATTCTCTTTCTTTAAATCTTTTGGTCCTTCAAACTTTCTGGATCAGTTTCTTTTCTGTTGAACTCGTTGAACTTTTGAACTTTGAACTCTTTTGGTTCAAGGTTCAATGGTTCAATGGTTCATTCTTTGCTCTTCAAATCCTTTGTTATTCTAAGTCTCTCAAAATTTATTGAACTCGTTGAACCTTTGAACTTTGAACTCTTTTAGTTCAAGGTTCAATGGTTCAATCTTTCTTCTTCGAAGTCTTCTTTTGTTTAAGTCTTTTAAAGCCGTTTAAAATTTTCAAAGCGGTTGAACTTTGAACTTGCCAAAGCACTCAACTCTTTTAAGTCCACCAATGTCATTGAACCTTTGAACCCATTGAATCTTTGAATCTTTGGAGGCAGGGTTCAATGGTTCATGCCATTTATTTCAAGCATGCCGATGGACCCTTTGGTTGAACCTTGACATTGAACCAACCTTGAAATTGCCTAAGTGTTTGGAAGTTGTTCCTTTGTGAGAGATTGCCTGTTGAAGTTGTTGAACCCATTAAACGTACGAGTCCCTTGACTAACAATGCTTGAATAATTGAATAACTTGGATGCTCAAGACATTTTTGAAAAAGGAAAGGGAGAATTTTGGCCTGCAGGACCAAAATATTTGATATGTTGTCCCCAAAAACAAGTGACAGATTTTGGGAACAACAATCATCTGAAAGGCTAAGTTGACCATTTGATAAGCTGAGTTGGATGAAGAGATCATTCTCCTTTACATGGGAAACTCCTGGTAGATGTGGCATTTAACAATTAGTCAACTCTAAATCTAGAACATTCAACTCGATGTTTGAATTTAGAACTTTGGTTGAAGCTGAGTTAGACCTTTAGATGCATGAATTGATCCAGAGATGAGCAGGACTTCAACAACCAGTCAATTGAAGCTTTGATCAATTGATTGAAAAAAACCCTTGCTTGCATGTATTTTATCCTATTCTGGTCTGCCTGTTCATGTCTATTTTTGGCAAGATTCTATATTTGGATGTATTTTGTTTATAGTAGTCTATATTTCCTTGGATTTCTTGGCTATCTCCTTAGCCTTTGGATCTCCTTGGGACTTTATGCTTTCCAATTTTCCTGAATTTGTTCCTGCAGACTTGTTTTGCCCTATGGCTTCATATTTCCTTTGGAATTTTCTATTTGCAATTTCCTTCAGACTTCTATGTTTTCTCCCTGGCTTTATTTCCTTTGGCTTTATCCTCTGAAGTATTCCTTCGTACAAAAAGTCTAAAGGAATTCCTTCTGACTTTTTTCTGAAGGATATCTTCCTTTGTCATTTCTTTTATGTTGGCTTTTATTCCATGGGTTTTTCTTTGGTTCATATATCCAAATTTCTTTAGACTTTTTGTCTAAAGGAATTCCTTCAAACAAAAAGCCTGAAGGTATTAATCTTTTGTCCTTTTGAACTCTGCTTCATTGATTTCAGACTTTGTTCTGTCAGGTTTTTGCATAGGCTTTTGGTGGACCTCTCTGAATTTCTTCAGACTTTTTGTCTGAAGGAATTCTTTCGAACAAAAAGCCTGAAAGAATTAATCCTTGTGTTTGCCTTTACCTTGTTGAGAATTCCCTTCATAAAAATTACCATGGTCCAGGCACTGACCAAGTGCCCTCCACAAGGGCTCATGGCTCTCCCTTTGTGCCCTTAAAAAAAATTGTAGGGCACCCGAGCTTTTTGTAGGGGCCCTAAATTTGATGTGTACCTTCCTGAAGGGTAGGTACCCTTTGGGATTGTTGAAAATGACCCTTTTGAAGGGTACCTTGCCCTTTGGGTTTTTTATTTTGCCCTTTTCTGCCTTCCAAAGACAACCTTTGTAATTCCATGGACTTATTCCTTTAGATTTCTTTGGATTTTTGTCCGAAGGGATTCCTTCGGATAAAAAATTTGAAGGAATTATTCCTTGGCTGTGGGTGTTTCCTTTGTAAATTATTTAAATTATTCCTTCAGACAAAAAGTCCAAAGGAATTACTTCCTTTGTTGTAGGCTCTTTCCTTTGTAATTTCCTATGGACTTATGTCCTTAGCACTTCTCCGAAGCTATGTGACATTCTGCCTTCTTTGATGAACCATTCCTTCAGACAAAAGTCCAAAGGAATTCCTATTGTAACAAAGGCCCTCACAAAAGAAAAACAATGTATTCTTCTCAATGAATTCTTTCTTTCCTTGGATGGAGATGTGAATTTTCTAAATGGCAAGAGACAATCTGTCCTGTGGAAGAATTGTCAATAGGAATCACTTAGGTCAATGCCAAACATGAAGGTGGGGATCATGCAGGACATGAGGCAAGGACCAATGCAAAGTAAGAAACATGGGTGCAAGGTAAATGATCCTAAACCTCTTTGGGTTACTATGAAGTGTATGTTGTTTACTCTTATCAATGGTGGCCATATAGTTGATTTATATTTTATAGAGTTTCATGTATGTCTCACTAAAATATATATGTATGTAGGTTTTTTGCCCTATTTAGGCCCTAGGGTTTTTTAAATTCAATTTGTATCACTTTATCTAGGATTTAGCCTTTTTGCATATTTGGTCATGGATATTTTTGACAACTAATCAATTTTTATACTACTTTCAATATAATATAAGGATAAATGACTGCTACCCTTGTTTATCTATTAAAAAAATTAATGTAATTAAAAGGTAAAGTTTTTATAATCTATAACTTTGATGAAACTATAACACGAATAATTTTATGTAATTCATATTACATCATATTTATTCATAAAATAGGTAATTATATTTAATCAAATGTAAATTAGTGAAATTAGACTTAATTATTAGATTAATTCCCATGTATCAATTGACAAGAGGAGGGTTTAGAGAAGTATTTAATTTTTAATGTAGATTTGGAAACAATCATCACAATTTGACCATAAAATGAAAGGTTTTAGGACAATATAATGATAACCCAAAAAAATTATAACAACCTAAGTACCTCAAAATAACTATACACTCAATATTTTTGGTACCCAAAACCATACATTGAACGTTTATAGAAAATATAATAAGGTTAATGAGGACTTTGTTAGGTCTATGTCTCCAAAAACCTTGCTTGTCTTTTTGATATTTTGCACAAATATCTAGTAATTTAATCTTCTTCTTCTTTATAATCTAATAGGGTAGTTAAATTTGTAGAGGATAAGTTAAATATTCATTTTGGGCTTTGTGTTTAAGGTCTGTTGGGTTTATAAGCAACAAATAATTATCAAGCCCCTAAATAATTCATAATATTAAAAATAATAGGCAAAGTAAAGTACAAATCAACTAAGTAATCTAGTGTGATGTAGTTTCTAATATATTATGACTATCAACATTGCAAATAATGCTTGATTTCTTCTATAATATAGTAGTAAATGTTAGATGTTCTTGAAATTTCATAATATTCTTGAATTCTTTCTCTAAATGTTTGAATTGATTGCTTGTGCTCATTCATTATATGTCTTAAATGCATTAATGCAATTGTGTATTCATAATATTTTAGAATTAAAATTAGGACCCTATCGGTTCACAAGCCAATATAGAATGGGAAAAAAATGTCAGCATCCCCAAAAACATACACATTTCTTAGAAAGCAATTAGTGTGAATACTGAACAACATGACTTGCCAATCTTAGTCAACACAATGTCTCATCTAATTCAAAATTTCAAATATTGAAAGTAGTACTATGAATATTACTTAAATTACCTTTAAATGGGTTTCTATCGTTAAATGATAGAGACAAGGGGCCCCATCCAACTTAAAAACCCATTTAATGGATGCAAACAAAACTAATAGATAGTTAGACCAACTTAATGAACATTAAAATTGATTAAGGGAATTTAGGATGTTAATCAATGCCCCCAATCCATAATAATGTTGAGTACAAGTTATATATAATCACCATGCTAAGCAATACATTTTATTTTTACGTTGTATGTGTATCCTTGTGTGTATGTGTGTAAATTGATATGTGACATGTGTGTGCTCTAATACAATCATGAAATACATAATATCTATGAAATCATATAATAATAAAAAGAGTGCATCAAAACATAATACAATAATAAATCATCACATGAATAAACAATCAATGCGTATAATAAGCAACAAACCATTGATGAACTCTATAAAAAATCAATATAATTCTTGGAATCACAAGAAATAAGATAAAGTGTTTCTTTTAGGGCATAACATATTGGTTAATAAAAAATAACCAGTAACACCAATGGAATCATCATAAGATAAATAGGATGAGGCACTGTGATCACAAGAATCATGTATAAGGTGTTTAGATACCCGTGACAAAAATGGTTTATATAAGTATTTTTGAGTAATTTATAAATAATCATCACAATATGATAAGAAAATTAGGGGTTTATGACGAGATAAAGAGAACCTATAAAAATTATGGAGACATGAACATCTTACCTAAATTGTACTCACCACATTTCTAGTCACCAAAATTATAGACAACATGTTTCTAAAAAATGGTAAACATGTAAAATTTGATTTAATAATTGTGTTAATCAGGTCTGGGATTTTGAAAACGTATCTCAAATTTTTAAATCTTCACATCAATCCATGATAATTTTTTCCTTTTTAAAACCTTAATAGGTAGTTGTACCTAAAAAAAATAAGGAAAATTATTTAGGGCTTGTGCTCAAGGTTAAGAGTGTTTTTAAGCACCAACTACTTATTAGACTCCTCAAAAAATATAATTTATCAAAGGAAACAAACCAAGATTTGTTTAGC
Organism: Torreya grandis; assembly: GCA_037957365.1. NCBI lineage: Eukaryota > Viridiplantae > Streptophyta > Pinopsida > Cupressales > Taxaceae > Torreya > Torreya grandis. The sequence continues at coordinate 1,223,827 of JARHVA010001548.1, forward strand.
TAAATAGTCTAGTGTAATGCAAGTATTTTGTTACAATGATTTTCAATGTTATAAAAAATACTTGATGTCTTCTAGAATGTGATTATAATAAATGCCAAATGCTCTTTCATATTCTCTAAGATTCTTGAAATCCTTCTTTATATGCTCACATTATTGTTTGTGCTCTATTGATTAATATTTTAGATGCATTAATGCACTTGTGTATTTATAGACCCTTTGAATTCAAAATATGACCCTATTAGTGTGCAAGCCAACAAAAAACATCCATACAAATTGACAAGACAAGACCAACAACCCTTAGGGAACTCATAATGGATGATCAGGGCCCACACACTAAAAATGTACAATGTACATGGGGAGGTAGGAAAGATAAGGAAGGAGAGAGAAAAAGTGGTGCACATGGTAAGAAAATGATTAAAAACAACAAAAGAGGTATCAATAAAGCCAATTTTGAATCACTAATTGAAAAATACACATATACCTGAGAATAATTCAATTTTACGACTAATAAATTCCTAGAAGCCATGTTTAGGTGCCTACAACACTAAAAGTTATATTAAGTGGAAAATAGGGTAGATGATGAGAAACCCAAAATAATATATTTTCTTTTGGAAATAATCTCTAATCACCATGTAAGAAATGGTTTAATAATATGAATGCTTAAGAAACTCCTACGAATAGACTCAATTTAATATCCATCAAACAGACTCCAAAACAATGAAAATATGCAACAAAATATGTATTGCTGAGAAAAGGATTAAAAGGTAAATTATACCAAAATATTATGCATTGCATTACATTACTTATCTATTAATATAAAAAGATATGAGGGGTATATATAGCCTTATCAAGAGCGAATGCCTCTTTCCCCATTAGCCACATGTAATTGGCCTATAGAAAAGTAGAATTTATTGATATTAATTGCATTAAATGCTCACTTATCATATTCTAAGCTGATAGAAGCATGATAAATCATATGTAGTATAATAGTTAACTTAATATTATATGCATATATAATATTAGATCAACACCTCCCTAAAGTGAGATTTAGGGAGGTCTATACACAACAAGATGACCATGAATCCTTTGAAAATGGATCCTGAGAGCTAGACATACTGATGGCATTAGTTATCAAGCATGTATTTCTTCATCGGGACCACTTTGTATGAGCCTTAATAGTGTGTGGGAAATAATCTCTCATCATCATGTAATAAATGATCTAACAACATGAATACCCAATAAACTCTTCAAAATAGACTCACTACAATATACATGGAATACTCTACAAAATAATGAAAAGAGGTAACAAAATATGTATTGCATTTGATTATTTATCCATTAGTGTACAAAAACATGAGGGGTATATAGAGCTTGATTAAGAGGAAGTTTCCATTTATCTATTAGTCACATAATAGGCACATGTGATTGGCCCATACAAAAATGACATTTATTAATGGTGGTGATAATAAGCCTGAATAAGTTTGACAAAGTACACTTAGTACAATAACTATCCTAAGTTAACTTAATATGTGCATGTAAAATATTGTAATAATATTTTCTAATAAATTGTTATCATGCCTTATTAACAAATACTTCATTACCAAAGGTTTTAAAGTAATAACTTCTTATATAAATTAGTAATGGTAAAGGTGACTTCATTACACAAGTTAAAATCCAAAAAATATTAACAAAGTTTTATCTTAATAATAAATCATAAAAACATCTATTCCAAAATATTTTTCATATATTTTTTCAAAAGCTTTTTTTTAATCAATAAAACTTGTTTTAATTTCATATTAGTAGAGATGATAAACTATATGTATACTAGGTTTTTGATAATAACTAACAATAGCACCAGAAGGTGGAAGGATACACTGTGTTCAAATAGATTGAAACCTGAAACCTAAAATTTAGAAAACTAAAAATATTTAACTCAAAAAATCCTAAAAACACGATAAATGGATTGATTTAAAATGCCATAGAATCCCAAAACCTAATATTCAACACTCAAAAATAAAAAATTAAAACCCCTAACTTATAAACCCTAAAATCTAAAACCTAAAATCCACAAACTTAAAAGTTCTAAAAATATGAAAATCCCAAAAACCTCACAACTCAAAAGTACCAAACCTTAAAAACCTTGAAAACCCCAAATCTTGAACCTTAAAAATCCCAAAGTTTGACACCTAAAAATCCCAAAATCAAAATCATTGTGCATGTAAACCCCCAAAATGAGAAAAGTAGATTGATATAGTACGCTTATAACCCAAACCCCAAAAACAAAAGCCTTAAACTTAAAAAACCTCAAAGTTTGAAATATTAAATATTTATTCCTAAAAACCCCTAAAAACATGAAAAATGCTAAACTCATTAAATCTAAAACATGAAAACCATGAAACCTAAAACTTGTAAACCCTAAAAAACCCACCTTGAAACTTGTTAATGCCAAAACATGAAATGCAAAAAACTGTGATCTCAAAAACCCTAAATCTCAAAATTAGAGCCCCAAAAATTGAAACTTAGAACCCAAAAAATAAAAATCTAAAACATAAAAGATCTAAAACTTGAATCTATACTATTGAAAATATAAAACCTGAAAACCTTGAATCCAAAAATATTGAAACTAAAAATCCATAAAACATGAACAATAGATTGATATAAAACACCCCCTAAACTTGAAATATGAAAACCAAATCTTAAAAAATGAAACTTCAAATGTAAAACCCTCAAAACTCAAATTTGAAAACTCCAAAACATAAAACCCAAAAAGCTTGAACTTGAAAAAATTGAACCCATAAATCATAGAAACCAGAAAATAGATTGTTATAAAATACCCTTTAAACATAAAACTTAGAACATGAAAACAAAAACTTGAAATCTAAAAACTTCAAACTCTGAAAACCCTTAACTTAAAAACTTCAAAAATAATAAAATCCTAAAAACCTAAAAACTCAAAACTTAAAAATCTAAAAATCTCTAAAATATAAAAAGTAGATTGATATAAAATGTGAATATCTTATGTAAAACCCAAAATCTAGAAATATTTTCTACAATAATATTGATTGAAAAATAACTTTGACAATTAAAAATCTATTTAGTAATAATAACTATTTTTTGTGATATACTATCAATAAAATAATAATGTTGACCATTTAACAACAACTTAATAATAATTAATTTGTTAAATATAAATTTTATCTATGGCATATGCATGTGTTTTTAATATGTACATTGTATGTTATATATGATATAAGCATATTATTTTTTAATATATATTTGACATATGTAACTATTTTATTAGAGTTATAAACTAAATTAAATTTTATTGGGGATCAATTTTTATAGTGTAAGGACCCAACACCACAAAAGAGGAGACAAGATTCAGGGTACCTTTAGACCTTGAGTTAAGTCGGAGGATTTTTTTATAAATACCCCTAATAGCAATAAGATGTTAAAAACTCCATAAAAAAGGCTAAAATTATTATTATCTAGTTCAAAATACTCCTTAAATATTAACATAATTAAAATGTAAAAAAATAATAATCTGTACACCCAATACTAATGACATACTAAAAATTTATAACTAAAAAAGTTTAATAATTAAAAAGGTTAAGATTTATTTTTTTCTAGTATTATACCGACCGTAACCAATCAACTCCACCTTAACCAATCAACCTAATTGAATGAAACTACTTACACTGTATATGAGTTAAATTTTACACTGTATATTTAAACTTGCATTTCATATGTTAATATAGTTCATTCCAAAAAAAAGGTAAAATAAAACACTATGGGAGAAGATAGCTTCGAGAACACCCGAAATAATAGTTGATGTAGCATTGAGGTTCCAAAACCATGAGGTTAAAGGTCATGACTCGACATTCACAAAGAAACCATGACATGGAGGAGATAATGAAGTTAAGTCTTGATGAGGATCAAATAGAAAATGATGGGGATGAGTGCAATAAAAATGGGGTTTTGTTTGCAAACAAGAATAATCAAGCAAGAAAGAATGCAAACCAAGAGGGTTCAAAAATGGAAGAACCAAGTGGCAAAAATATAGGTAAAACTTTAGGATTTTTGCTCCCTAATGATGTTATGGATTGCATTGTTGAATGTCAATACAGATCTGTCATTTTGTTTTTTTTAGAGGAGTTCCATCTAAATCCGACTTTTGTAAATGGGCAAAATTAAACTGGGAAAACCGTCACTGGGAGATTGAAGCATTGAGGGGATTAGGAAAGGGATATGTGTCATGTAAATTTAAGAATGTTGAACATGCTCAGGTAGTGTGGCAATATGGAACATAGGTCATTTGTGGACAAATTTGTTATTTACAAGCATAGATTTTGGACTTTCACCCAGAAAGGCCTTCTAGATCTTGTTATCCAATGTGGGTAGAACTTCTTTTTTGAAATCTTGCCTTCAGACCCTTTCTACGGTATATAGTGGCTCATTTGGGTAGAGTTATTTGGTGTAAAAATAATTCTGATAAATTTTATAGCCTAAGGGTTTATCCTAAGGCTTGTGTAGAGATGGACTTAAATAACCAGTTACTTGAAAATATCAATCTCATTGGACCTGAATTTGAGTTCTCTCAGCCTTTAGTTTACTTAAATAAACCTAATGCTTGCTTTTGTTGCTGCCAAGAAGGTCATTTGATAAGGGATTGTCCAGTCAGAAGGAATAGAATGTTGTGGCCATAAGTTCTATCTCAGTCCAGCCAATGACAAGTTGAGAACCAACCCTTAGTATCCATTATTCCTAAAGACTCATCTCATGTACAAAGATAAGCTAATCCATCTATAAATACATAGAACAATGATGATATTGGTCACCACACCTCTTTGTTTAAAGATGTTGTGATGGAGGATGGTTGGAGAGTAGTCAGGGAAAGGAAAGAACTATCCAGTTCAGTTGTTACGAAGAGTGGTGTAATGAACCAGCAAGGTTTTCAACACCCTTCCTCATAACCTAACATCAAATTTGTGGCTCATTCTTCTTCTTTGCCTCCCCCTTATGCAAGACAAAGGTTTAGGTCTCCTGATACCCTTAAGACAATTAGATATTGGTAATTAAACTTTGTCTACCAGACAAAGATCAAGATCACCATCCCCTAATATTTCTATCTCAAACACTCTTGAGCACTCTATCATCATTGCTAATCGTTATGATTCTTTGCCACAAGAGAAAGTCCCACCCCTCTCCTCTTAATCATGAATTATAACATTATGCCTTGGAATATAAGAGGGATTTATATCCCTCACCGTAAATATGGAGTAAAAGATGTGATTGCTAAGTGGAAACCTGATATTATGTTTATTCAAGAAGTTAAGCTTGATGTTCCCTGCCTTGCTTGTTCTCTATCCAACGTATGGAAAAATGCTCATTTTCTCTATACGTCACATAGAGAAGGTAGGGGGAAGTAGTTATTAGTTTAGCTTATTGGATTCATAAGTTTGTCATAGATAAAGGGGAGGACCCATCACATAGTTGTATTTGGGTCCTCGCTTTTATCAATGGCCAACCAATTGGGTTTTTCTTAGTTTATGCCCCTAATTTAACAAAAGATAGAAGTGAATTATGGGATTGGATGGCCACTAACCTCCCTAATGTTGTTTAGATTGTAGGGGGATTTTAATATGGTTTAATTCCATAACGATTGAATTGGCAAAGTCATATCAAGTTAGTAAATGAAGAATTTGATAAATGGCTATCTTGTCACAATTCTTTGGGGATGATTGACCCAGTCCACACTAATAGTGCCAATCACAGTTCCAATTGGTACACTTGGTCTAATTACAGATTTGGGGATGATAGAAAGCTGAGTAGACTTGACATATTTTATATTCTCCCAATCTTCATGTCATCCTTGACTATTCTAGATGTAGTGTAAGAGTGGATTATTCTACTACCCTCTCTGATCACTTTCCTATCTTTTGCTTAATTTTTGGAAATGATAATAGCAACATGGAGACAAATATTCCATATAAACTAAATACTTCTCATCTCAAAAACCCATCTTGTGTGGCTGCTTTGGTTGGCATTTGGAACTTTATACCTAAACCAAGTGAAGGGGAGTCCTATAGGGATTGGTGGCATTTGGTCATTTCTAAATGCATAAAGTTCCTTCAAGATTTTGGTAAGAGGTAGGCCTGGCAATGTAAACATAAGGAGAAATATTTACAAGGGAAACTTGAACACCATAGGAAATTACTCAATGTTAATCCTAACAATATTGCTTTACAATCTACTATAGCCTCTCTAGAAAGACATCTTCAAAAAATTGATTCGTATAGGGGACAAGGAGCCAAAATAAGAGCAAGACTTCATTAGACTAACGAGGGTAACAGAGGATCTAAATATTGGAGCCATTCAATATGAGTTTGGTAATGTGCATACCAGTCCTGAAGAGGTCAAGGGTTTATTTTATAACTTTTATGAGAAATTTTTTAAGGAAGACTCTCATTAGCGAGACACTCAATCAGTTTTGGAAGACATTATCAAAGACATCATCCCCAAAAGGGTGGATACTAAGTATAGTCAGTATATAGACTGAGAACTTTCTATGGAAGATTTAGAAGATGCTATTTTTTCAATGACTCCACACAAAAGCCCAAGAATTGATGGGCTCCTGGTAGAATTTTATCAAACTATGTGGCAACATATTAAAGATAATTTCTATAAGTTTTACTTGGAGGCTTTTACACATGGATCTTTGGGCCCTATTATCAATAGGGGTCTTATTAAACTCCTTCCTAAAAAGAATGAAGAATCTATTTCTAGTTGGCATCCTATCACCCTGCTTAATATATCCTACAAAATTATTGCTAAAGCTATTGCTACTAGAATTAAACTAGTGGTGAAGGAGATTGTTAGGTCAGAATAAACTGGGTTCCTTGGAGGGAGATTTATCTTTGATAATTTTATCCTTGCATGGGAAACTATGGAATGGCCTCAACAATCAGGATAAAATGCCTTATTGGTGAAGCTTGATTTTGATAAGGCCTATGATAGAATGTAATGGAGATTTATTCTTAAAATTATTCAGTGGTGGGGATTTGGTTCTAAGATTTGCAAATATGTACAATTTTTTTTCAATGATGCTACTGCTCAGCTGGTGGTCAACAAAGAGTTATCTAGTATCTTTCCCTTGCAATGCTCAATTAGATAGGGTTTCCCATTATCTCCATTTCTTTATGTTCTTGTTGATGATGCTCTTGGATATTTGTTACAAAAGCATAATCAAATGAACTTAATAAGGGGTGTTTTTTTACCCAATGATACAGTGTTTCTTAACTCTCATTTTGCTAATGATAGCATGCTCTTTCTTCAAAATTTTGAAGAGGAGATTCAAAACATAATGGGAGCACTTGAACTTTATTATGATACTTTCATTTCTAAATTAGTTCATCATAAAACTGAATTTCTCATGGTGAATTTTGATCCTATTCTTGATTGGATACTAAAGGAATGGAAGCAGATTAAACATGGACAAATTGCTCGCTACTTGGGCATTCCCTTTGGGCTAGGTGTTACTCTATCTGATATGTGGAAGTGGTTTCTTAACAAGCTAAAAAATAAGTTTTGCTCGTGGGGGAATAAATTTATGTCCTTAGCTGGAAAAATTCAAGTTGTGAATCATATTTTCTTAGCTTTCCATGTGTATTAATCATCTTGTTAGATGCCTTCATAGAAAATCTATGAAGATTTAATCAAAATCATTAGACATTTTTTGTGGTCTAATTGGAATGGTGATGTTGGTTTCAAATCAACTTCCTAGATGCATTGTATCCAACCTAAATCTAAAGGTGGGTTAGGCCTATTACACCCCAGAACTCAAGGTGTGTTTGGTTGTTAAGTGGATTGTTAGAGTGGTTTCTGGTGATGAACCATGGAATATTTTGGTTCGTTACCATATTATACAGGCCTCTATTAAAAATAAATGGTAGGTAGTTCAATGGTTTGATAAAAAAAATCTCACTCCCTCTTTTTAGCTCAAAGCTTCATTTCCTTTGCAATCTATATGGAAAGCCTGGCAACAGGTTTGTACATATTTAAATTAGAAAAATGCATCCATACAACATGGGTTCAATTTTGGTGCATCATCTATTTGGTGGAATAGATTGGTTCAATACAAAGGACAACCCCTTGTTGCCTTTCCTAGACATGCTCATCACCTTTGTCATAAAGGGATTCATCAATTTGGAGATTTATGGGATTTCAATGCTTTTGACTGGGTTGCTTGGCATACCATTCATAATAAATTTGGTTTAAGCAATAAGTTTCAAGATTTTGTTATCTTTGTGAAAGCCTTGGTTCCCACGGATCTTATTATAAAGTTGTGTACTCCCTTGCAATGGAACTTTCTTAAAAATTGGTGGTGGCTATCCAAGGTCCAGTTTGGTTGTTTTCCCGTAAAAACGTCTATCTCAGCCTTCTTCCTCCTATGCCCTTAAATCCAAGGCTTAATAAAAAATGGAATTGTAATTTGAAAGAAAAGACTTGGCAATGGTTGAGTGCTCAAATTTGGAGGTCGAAAGCAGAGGCTAATGCTCAAATATTGGCTTTGAAAGTTTTACATTTCAAGTTACCAGTTGGTGACAGGTTGAAATGCATGTTGGTTCAGGGAGTTAAATGTCCTTTCTGTCAACATAATGAAACTCTGAAACACATTTTTTGGGACTGCTCATGGGCTAAAAGGAAATGGGATGTTATTACTAAATTCCTTCCTGTGATTTTCAAACATAAATTAAGTTGGAAAATAGCTTTATTGGGACTTAGCATTCAAAATAATGTTATCGCAGATTCTATGAAACATACAATTTTACTTAATATTTGGAAGAGTAGATGTTTGTCAATCTTTGCTAAACATAATGTTCATCAGGGAGCTGAAATGTTAAAGTTTTACTCTAATATCATTTTCCAAATTGTTGTTTTATGTTCTCAATTGCAGGGGATGCCTAAAGAAAAAATGAAGATCAACAATCATCTTGATAACATTAAGTATCAAATGCTACAATTACATGAAAAAGACACATTATGTTCTAAACAGTTACAAAATATGTTGAAATTCAGAATGTAATGCTACTATTTTGTATTGCTCTGGTAGATTTTGTAAGAGACTATTGTCCTCACAACAACACTAAATTGTTTTATACTATTATAATTTTATGACTATCTATTTTATAGCAACCTTTTGGTTGCCTTTTTATTTGTAATTTTTTACTTGCTTGATTTTAATTTAAATTTAAAAAAAAAAAAAACATTACATTTATTTGTTATAAATTTTTACATTTTTTAAATATAATCTAAAATTTTGCCTTACAATTTAATTGGATTTTCAGACCTTGCACATTGTGGGCCTCAACCACCGTCAAATAAAATCCACTAAATTCATGCATTTGACTTGACAAATGTTGCCAATAACATGTTATAGGACCTATCCACCTTCTTTAAATTTAGGTCTTTTTCAAATGTCACATCTCCCTCACTTCGGCCAATTTCCCATTTAATATGGGAATATGGAGTGATCTTTGTAAAGATTATGACATCAATTACACATGACAACTGGGCACGTGAATTAATTTGAAATGGTTAAAATTTATAAAATGAATGAATGTTTTTGGTTCTTCAATTTTTTTTGGAAAATTATTTATATGTTTGTTGATTATTTGTTTATATTATATTTTTATTAATAATTTTTTTAATTAAAAAAAATTATTTATGTTATGATTAATGGAGAATTTGAGATGTTATTAACCAATTTAAAATAGTTGTTATTGAAATATTAACCGTAATAAATACATCCCATTATTAATAGTAAAAATGGTTGGCCATTTTGATTTAGCTTGCAACATTTTTAAAAGATGGTAGGTTACTTCATTCATTCCCAAAACCCTCCATCTATATACATCGATCGCATCTAAAATGAGCATGTGTTTTTTCATGAATTGACATGTATTTAATCAATTGTCACACTACAATGAAAGGCATTTTCATCCATTCCAAATTTAAAAAGTCACTCCCATTTTAAATGAATGCAAAGCTTGAAGGGAGAAGAAATTAGATATTTTGATTACTTGTTTTGTATTCTTCACTGCAACTAAGGCTAATCTTATTTTGTAGGGTTTGTGAACATGGAGGGAGGTGAAAGAAGAGGCATATGGGTTTATCAAAAAAGTCGAGTTTAATAGGGTCACACATGTTTATAGATGAGCACAATCATTCCTTGGCATTTGTTTCTTTTTTTATTGAATAAAAAAACTATTACAACAATGACAAACATTGTGAAATAGGGGGATTAAAAAAACGCAAGTAAAAAACTATTACAATTTTAACATTATATTCATTTGATCATTCTCAACCTTACTAATTTGCTTTTTAACTTTCACCATTTGTTGTGCTAATTCAATATTGTAGACAAGATCTTTCTAAAGTACTCTGAAAATAATATCCAATTGTAAATAATAATTAGAGTAAAGCTTGTGAATTGCAACTGCAAAAGGAATACAAGAGTTATTAAACACAACAATGCATCTATTATTCCACAAGAGACTAACAATAGGCTACCTAAAAGATTCAACAATCACATTATGAGAAATGTTAAACCCTATATGAGCTTGTTTCCAAGACAAGAGGTGTCCAAAAATATTAGGGAAGTTATTGCAAATAACAAACTACATTGTTTTAACAAACATGCATCGCCAAAAGATATGAATGAAAAACTCAAGAAGAGTGTAAACTAGACATTTGAGAGGGTTGATGGTAAGTAATCAAATGTTGTCACCAATAGGTAATTTGTAAAAGAGGAGCTTCCAAGCTATGTTTTGAGCCATGAAATTAGCTTTAGACTTATAAATCGTTGCTCCAAGGTGTTGTCATTTAACTTCACTAAATTCGTATTTCCATTTTGAATTAAGCCTCTGTTTTTAAAAAAGTCTTATAAAGAGTTTCTGATAAACATATTTAAGTGGAAAGTGATCAATCCTACAATAGTTAGGCCACTTTCAATCCTTCATGAAATTGCATTGAACCAAAGTGGACATCTTAATAACTAATGGCTTATCCACAAGTTGTAAAATTTCATTTATAGCAGTCTTATCAGTGTTTTATACATGAAAAATATCCTTTAAAAGTGACAAGTGTTTCCATTGACAACACGATAAGTGCCATAGATCTCCAAATTGTTGTGTGCCTTTATTAAATAGGTGTTTTCATTTTAGCCTAGAGTGAAGAGCAAGGGTAGCCTGCTAATTTGAACATGTTTATTCCACCAAATAGAATAAGTTGGAAAGCTAAGATCTTGACAAAGGGAGTTACCTTTCCATTCCACCAGTTGAAAAGTTTTTTGTCCTGCTTTCCACATACTTTTAAGCGGGGTAAATGCTGAGAGTTTGAATTACTTAGGGAGCAACAACTTACCATACATGTGCACATCTTTCCATTGACCCTTAAAAGTATATGTTGAAATTCTATGTCAAATATTTCCATGGTCCAGGGCCATGAAGAACCCTGATAATCCATTTAGAAATCAAACACTTACCTTGCGTCCATGGATCCATAACACCAAGGCTTCCTTTGTTTTTTGACCGAATGTGTTTATTTTAGGAGATGAAATCCATACCTTTGTTGCCATCATATTTGGCCCAGATATATATATTTTATAATCATGGTGATTCTACTATAGCATCTTTTAGAAGGAAAGCAACATTAAGATTAGTAAACATGCGTTGCAAAAAAAACCATGTTAGCAACTTTGATTCTAACATAAAAAAGAAAGAAATTTGAACCCCCAACAACAAAACTTTTTCTAAAATTTGTTGAAAAACCAATTTCACATGTCAGTAAGAAAGACTTCAAAACCAAAGGGGATACCACCTTGTAATTTCTCCATGTTGTACATGTTTCCACTCAGGTGTCCAATCCAATAGGGAGTGTGATCAACTTGAATCATAATAAATTTAGTCTTATGAATTAAAAGTTTAGACTCTGAAATAACACAATATTACTTAAGTATATACATAACATTGATGATTTCCTCTTCATTATTGCGAAAAAGAACATACTATCATTAACATAATGAGAGTTAAGGGCATGTGTATCATTAAGAAGAGTGACCCCTCAAATAAGATTATGATCATGTGCCCTTTACAATAGGTATCCAAGAACATCTATAGCCAAACCACATAAAAAAGTAGTTAGAGGACAACCTTGTCAAATGAATAGTTGAAGTGCAAAGGATTTAGTGAGACATCATTAAATAGCATTTTAATGCAGTTCATTTTTTTTCAAACCCTAGCCAACTTAATGTATTAAAAATAAATGACCATTTGATTTTGTCATAGGCTTTGTTAAAATTAAGCTAAAAAATTAGCAAGTTTTGAGATGTTTTTTGTGTCCATTATGTAAATTCCTAAGTTGAGACCATATTGTTTAGAATGAACATCCAATCAATAAATTTTTTTTTTAAGATTTAAAAATATCCTGTACCATTGTGTTAATATGTTGAATAATATATTAGTAATGATCTTGTAAGGGGTATTAAGGAGAGTGATGGGTCTCCAACTGACTATGTTATCTCTATTGTTGATGCCTTTGGGAATGAGCTTTATCAACCCTTGGTTGATAAAGTACCAATTGATCCAATTTTTTCAACCTCAAACTAAACTTATCATGAATAATAAACAACATGGCCTTGAAAAATTCAGTCGGTAAGCCATTTAAAAATTCAACCAGTAAGCCATTTAAGTTAGGAATTATTCAGTTACCATAGAGAAAAGAGCATACTGTAATTCCTCGAGGGTCAATAATTTGTCAAGGTGATCGCACATGTCTTGCATTAACTTTGTGGGAATAGATTGGCTCACTGCATTACATAACTCGATGCATAAAGCATCATGTATGTTCTCATCAATGAATAAAGTTTTAAAATGATGGCTGAATACATTTTTAATTCTAGTAGAAAAGAAGTAACAGTTCCCACTGTAGTCTAATATGGACATTATCATTTCATTTTGGTGCTTATGCCTCAGATACTAAAATAAGAACTCATAATCTTTGTCTCTCTCTTTAATCCATGTAAGACATGATCATTTACGAGCCTCCCATCCTCGATAAAGCTCAAATACTCTTATCTAATTTTCTATAACAATCACTATCTTTTGAAGGGTTTCATCTAAAGGCTTAGAGTGGAGGAGTTTATGTCCTCTCTCAATCCTTTTTCTTAGATATCTTTCCATTCTTTTCTTAGCCTCGGTAACATTTTTATCTTAAGATCCAAGAAAATAGTTGCATATATCAAGGGATTCTTACCACCAAAATATCCAACTGTCCCCTTATTGAGGCCTAGTGACTGAATTACAAAGAGTATTGAGGGAAACCATAAAATATTTATTGTTTTAATGAGTCACATTGAGTTTGTATGAAAAATTACAAGAATTATCTTCACCGCTAGTAAGAGAAAGTTGCATAATAATAGGATGATGGTCCGATAAAGTGGTAGCGAGATCCACATACACCATTTTACCTTGATAGAATAAAGTGACTAAAAGATTTTGTGATACATAAAATCTGTCCACACGACTAAACTTTTTGACATTTACTATTAATTTAATTTTGTTTGTGGTTGTGTCTCCTTTATTTATAGTCAATGTCCTTGCTCAATCTTTTTGACATATTAATATCCCCCAATACTATTTTGCATTGATGTATAATAGTTTTAATATCAATTATAGTGGTGTTGCAATTGGTTTTGATGATAATTTGGTATTTTGAGGGAGTCATATCTTCATTGGATATACAAATGATTGTGCTCCGTTAGCCCCATATGCTCTAGTATTCCCTCCATTGATAGGGTTTGTTTGTATGTATGCATGAACCAACTGATGTTCTATTTTACTAATTTGTGTTATAGTTATTTATGATGAGGCCATGTTTTCAAAAGGTAGGAATTGAGGTTCGTTGATCATCAATTGTAGTTGTTGTTTCACCTTTGGCATGTTCTTCTTTAACGAGAAGTCTTCCTCTGTGACAACCATTTTTAACCCTAACAAATTTTGTGCCTCTATGTTGAAACCTTTCTTACCTAACAATACTATGTTGTAGCTTTATTAATGTTTGATATCCCTTACCCTCTGAGACATTACTATTTTGATAGTTTTCCTTCTTGCTTTCTGACAAAAACCTTTGAAATATTACTATGAACCTCAAAACCTTAGCATGACCCTTCTTACTTGAAATAAACCACCATGATTGATCCCACCCTCTTATAAAGACAACTTACTGGTTTAAACCATATGGTATCTAATTTAATAGGGTTTGCTTGGCTCATGTTCAAATCTTAATACCCAAACCCTAACTAAAAGCTTTATCATAATATATTGTTTGAAGCAACATAGAAATCTATAACTATGCATAAATTTTATATAGGTTTTATGGACCTCATACATGCAAACTACATGTTATTATGCTATTTATGTCTCATGTTCCCTACCTTTTATGTCATTGTTTTATTTCCTACATTTTCTACCTGATGTGTTCATCCTTAAATTTCTTGTTTTTGTCCCTGTGATTCATTTATTTTCCTATCTTTGTCCCTATGTTTCTTATGTTTTCCTTTGTCTTCGTCCCTACATTTCATTAGACCTATGTTTCCCCAGAGCACAAGTAAACTATTATACATGTAGTAAACCAAAAAAGAAAACTACAAATCCTAAAGAACAAAACCATGGATCTTGGCACACCAAAGCGTGTTGTTTAACAAGAATTATTATTAATAAATATGTCAATCATACTCATATTAGCAATTGAACAAACTCATATTATGTTTTTTTTTTTTTTTTAATTGGAACAAATCAACACAATAAGTTTAGGTTGTCCAATCAAAGTCTTCATTACATACTTTGAGGCTTAGTTTTGTTTATTTTTTCTATTGATTGAGCCTTTTTCTTATTATAGGCATTGTTTAGTAATATTAATTGGCCTTTTTCCCATTATGGGGTCTTTGTATCTATGGGGCCTTTGTAGCTTGAACTCATTTAAACTTCTAATTCTTATATTATTAATCTATGCCTATAGGGTACTTTAGGAAAAACAAATAATATTTTTACTCTAGCCAATGAATTGTTTTGACAAAATACAATATTTTACCAATTCTAAAATTTAGCGCTCAAATATTAAAGAATACATGTTCTTATGAAATATTCTATTTATATGAATGTAAAAATTTAAAATTTATTTCAAAAGTGATAAATATGATTATTTATTTGCACATCAAAATACCAATAATGGGTGGAGAGAGCATTAATTTGACATATAACATTATTATTATTTCAATTTTTTAAAACTACATATTATTATTCTAATATTTATGGGTCGAAAGAGTATTGAATTGATATATAACATTAACATTATCTTATTTTTACATTTTAATATATACAAATTATTACACAAGACACTTTTATAATTCAATAAAATTACATTTATTATACTAATTATATTTTATTAAATTTATTAGAGTGGAAAAATATTTAACATATATAATTATATTGGTTTATAAAAAAATCATTTTAAATACTTAAAAATATTTAAACATAAAAATATGTTTTATTAAAAAATAATATTTATTATACAATTTATATTATTTTATTTTGATAATAATATTTTAACCACTATAATTTCTTAACCTAATACAATAATTTTATATGAAAGTCTACATACCCCTTCCACCACCCCCAAAAAAAAAAAAAAAAAGAAAAGAGAAAAGAAAAGAAGAAGGGGTATAACATTTTTTAATATAATTTCTTGATTTCGGAAGCTTGGCACATTGTGGGGCTCAACCACCGTCAAATCAACTCCACTAAATTCGTGCATTTGACTTGACCAATATCATGCATGTTAAACGACCTATCTACCTTTTTATTTTATTTTATTTTATTTGAGGTCTTTTTCTAACGTCACATCTCCCTCCCTTCCGCCAATTTCCCATTTACTATGGGAAACTGGAGTGATCTTTGTAAAGATTTTGACATCAATTACACATGACAAGTGGCATGTGAATTAATTTGAAATGGTTAGAATTTATAAAATGAATGAATTTTTAAGTTTTTCAAATTTTTTGGGTTGCATTTAATTCATTCAGGGAAGTTATATTGTATTGTTTTAAATTATTTATATGTTTATTGATTATCACTTTATATTATATTTTTATTAAAAAAATATTTATTTATATTATGATTAATGGAGAATTTGAAATGTTATTAACTAATTTAAAATAGTTAATATCGACAATAGTAATTATAATAAATGTATCCCATTATTAATAGTGAAAATGGTTGGTCATTTTGGTTTAGCTTGCAACATTTTAAAAGATGGTTGGTTACTTTGTTCATTCCCAATAGCCTCCATTTATATACATTGATTACATTTAAAACGAGCAAGTATGTGTTTTTTCATAATATGACAGATATTTAATCAATTGTCATACTAGAATGAAATGTATTTTCATCCATTCTGTATCAAAAAATTCATTACCGTTTTAAATGAATGTAAAGCTTGAAGGGGGAAGAATTTAGATATTTTGATTACTTGTTTTGTATTCTTCACTGCAACTAAGGCTAATCACTGGATTTTGGTTTATTTTGTAGGGTTTGTGAACATGGATGGAGGTGAGAGAAGAGGCATATGGGTTTATCAAAAAGTCGAGTTTAGGAGGGTCACAAATGTTTATGGATGAGCACAATCATTCCTTGGCATCTATTTCATTTTTTATTGAATAAGAAAGTTATTACAACAATGACAAACACTACGAAACAAAAGGATCATAAAAGACACAAGTCAAAAACTATTATAATTTGAACATTATATTCACTGATCATTCTCAACCTTAATAATTTGCTTTTCAAATTTCACCATTTGTTGTGTTAATTCAGTGTTGTAGATAAGATCTTTCTGGAGTACCGTGAAAAGAATATGCAACTGTAAACAACAATTAGATTAAAGCTTGTGAATTGCACTTATAAAAGGAATACAAGAGTTATTAAACACAATAATTCATCTATTATTCCATAAGAGACTAATAATACGCTGCCTAAAAGATTCAACAATCACATTATGAGAAATGTTAAACCCTATATGAGCTTGTTTCCAAGACAAGAGGTGTCCAAAAATATTAGGGAATTCGTTGTGCACAACAAACCACATTCTTTTAGTAAACATGCATCGTCAAAAGATATGAATGACAGACTTAAAAAGATTGTAGACTAGACACTTGAGAGGGTTGATGGTAAGTAATCAAATGGTGTCACCAGTACACAGTTTGTAAAAAAGGAGCTTCTAAGTTGTATTTTGAGCCATGATATTAGCTTTGGACTTCCAAATGGCAACTTGAAGGTTTTGTGATTTAACTTCAATAAATTTGCATTTCAATTTCGAATTAAGCCTTTGTTATAAAAGAAGTCTTGGAAGGATTTTCTGATAAAGACATTTAAGTGGAAAGTGATCAATCCATCAACTTTTAGGCCACTTTCAATCCTTCAAAAAATTGCATTAAACCAAAGTGGACATCTTAACAAGTAATGGATTATCCACAAGTTGGTAAAATTTCATTTATAACAGTCTTATTAGTATGTTTTAGATGAAAAATATCTTTTAAAAGTGACCAACATTTTCATTGACAACACAATAAGTGCCATAGATCTCCAAATTGTCACATGCCTTTATTTAATAGGTGTTTTAATTTTAGTCTAGAGTGAAGAGCAAGGGGTAACTTGTTAATTTGAACATGTCTATTCCACAAAATGGAATAAGTTGGAAAGCTAAGACCATAACGAAGGGAGTTACCTTTCCATTCCAATAGTTCAGAAGTTTTTTGTCATGCTTTCTACATACTTTTAAGTGAGACAGATGTTGAGAGTTTGAAGTTCTTAGGGAGCAATAACTTATCATTTATGTGCACATCTTTCCATTTACCCTTAAAAGTAGCCATTGAAACTTTATGTCAAACAAGAACTTTCCATGGTTCAGGACCATGAAGAGCCCTGATAATCCATTTAGGAATCAAGCACTTACCTTGTGTCCATGGATCCATAACATCAAGGCCTCCTTTGTCTTTCAGTTGAATGCATTTATTCTAGGAGATGCACTACATACCTTTATTTATATCCCATTTGACCCAAAGATTTTTTTTTATCATAATGGTGAATCTATTGTAGCATGTTTTAGAAGGAAAACAACATTAAGAATAAAAAAATGTGTTGCAGCAAAAACCTTGTTAGCAACTTCGATTCTACCAGCAAAAGAAATAAATTTGGACCCCCAATAACAAATATTTTTATAAAATTTGTTCAAAAACCAATTTCACAAGTCACTAATAAATACCTCAAAACCAAAGGGGATACCACCTTATAATTTATCCATGTTGTACATGTTTCCACTCAGGAGGAATCCAATGGGGAGTGGGATCAACTTGAATCATAAAAAATAATCTTATGCATTGAAAGTTTAGACTATGAAATAACACAATACAACTCAAGTATATCCATAACATTAATGATTTCCTCTTCATTATTGTGAAGAAAAATCATATTATCATTAGCACAATGAGAGTTAAGGGCATGCATAACATAAAGAAGAGTGACCCCTTTAATAAGATTATGATCTTGTGCCCTTTGCAACAAGTATCCAAGAGCATCTATAGCCAAAACATATAGAAAAGTAGTTAGAGGACAACCTTGTCAAATGGATCATTGAAGTGCAAAGGATTCAATGAGAGAACCATCCACTATAATTCTAGTTGAGACATCATTGAATAGCATTTTAATGCAGTGAATCATTTTTTTCTAAACCCCATAAAAATTAACATATTAAGAATAAACGACCATTTGATTTTGCCATAGGCTTTGTTAAAGTTAAGCTTTAAAATTAGCAAGTTTTGAGATGTTTTTGTGCCCGTTATGTAAATTCCCAAGCCAAGACCATATTGTCTAGAATGAACATCTGACCAATAAATTTTTTTTCTCAGGTTTAAAAATTTCTTGTACCATTACTTTAATACGTTGAGCAATAGATTTAGTAATGATCTTGTAAGATTTATTAAGGAGAGCGATAGGTTTCCAACAAACTATGCTATCTCTATTGTTGATGCCTTTAGGAATGAGCTTTATCAACCCTTGGTTGATAAAGTACCAAGTGAACCAATTTGTTCAGTCTCAAAATAAACTTTATAAAATTCATCATGAATAATAGACCACATGGCCTTGAAAAATTTAGTCAGTAATCCATTTAAGCTAAGACTTTTTTCATTTACCATAGAGAAAAGAGCATATTCTAATTCCTCGGGGATCAACACTATGTCAAGGTGATCACACATGTCTTGTATTAACTTCTTGGGAATACATTGGCTCACTGCATTACTTAATTCGATGTAGGAAGCATCATGCATGTTCTCTTCAATGAAAAGAGTTTTAAAATGATGGTTGAATACATTTTTAATTTGGATATGGACATTATGGTATAATATGGACATTATCCTCTCCTTTTGGTGTTTATGTCTCAGATACTAAAATAAAAACTTGGAATCTATTATCTCCTTTAATCCAGGTAAGACATGATTGTATAAGATCTTCCCATACTCAATAAAGCTCAAATAATCTTATCTAATTTTCTCTAACAACCACTATCTTTTGAAGGTTTTCATCTAAAGACTTAGAGTGGAGGATTTTATGTCCTTTCTCAAGCCTTTTTATTAGAGATCTTTCCTTTCTTTTCTTCACCAAGGTAACATTTTTACCTTAATATCAAATAATATAGGTGCATTTGTCAAGGGATTCTTACCACCGAAAGATCCAACAATCCCCTTATTGAGGCCTAATGACTGAATTAAAAAGGGTATCGAGGGCAACCATACAATATTTATTATTTAAATGAGTCACATTGAGTTTGTATGTAAAATTACAAGAATTATTTTCATCGCTAGTAAGAGAAAGTTACATAAAAATATGAAGATGGTCCGATAAAGTGATATCAAGATCCACTTGCACCATTTTACCTTGAGAGAAGGGAGTGACTTGAATATTTGGGGATACATAAAATCTATCGAGATGACTAAATTTTCTACCAAGCTTTGATCTATAGTTTGACCATGTGAACCGGTGTTCCTATAAAACTTCCTATGTATGGTGTCAAAAACCCCTAAGAAGTTCCTACAATAAAGCCAAGTACCAAATTCAAATGGAGATTATTTATAATCATTAGGATAGTTTATGTCTATTTTTTTTTCTACTATATTAAATCCACCTCCAACAACCCAGTCAGTAGAGGGAAGGTTATCTCTTATCCATTGCCAAAGTTATGTGCTTTCATGATGATCATTGGGGGCATAAACTAATTAGAAACCAGTAAATTTATATTGAACAAGGCAAGTGAGCTAAATACAATGATGTGAAGGACCTTCCCCTTGTTGAACACTAAGGTTGATGATCCAAGAGGCGATACCAAGTACCACTCCACTTTTGTGTTCAGAATGAGAGGATTGAAAGAATGTGACATCTTTCCAAACTTGCCTTCATAATGATCATTGGGGGCATAAACCGAGTAGAAACCAATAATTTTATTTTTTAAAATATAAGTGATCCAAATACAATGGTGGGAAGGATATTAATCTTGCTAAACAATAAGGTTGTTGATCCATAGGGTGACACTGAGTACCACTCCACCTCTGCCTTCAGAATGAGAGGATTAAAATAATGTTAGATCTATTTCTCTTGGTATATTTATTGATGTGTTATATCGTCACTTCATATGTTTGTCTCCATAGATTATTATTTTTAATTTATATTTGGAAGATGAGAACATTTAATTATATATCCATCTAGTGAGATATCTAAATACACTTATATTGTAACTTGTGTGTAGATCTAACAATGACAAGCACATGATTTGGTTGCATAGAGGGTCGGTGAACAAGGAAAAAATGAGGATATTTTGGGAAATGTTCTATTGCCCTTGCAAAGGAGTCATTTGTCATGTATGCAAAAATTGGTTAAGGAAAAATTTGGTACTTAGTTAAATTATTAATATATTTCGTAGTTTATATGAATCCCTCTATTATGGGTCATGAAAGTTGCAACAATCACATGTATTGCTCTTGCTAATGGTGGGGTGAGTTTGGGAACCAATAGTTGCATTTTATATTGTTGGATTTATTTAATTGCGTAAATATTTGAATTTGAATGAAACTACCTTTGGTTTTAAATTTGTGAGAGTGATTTTGAATTATCATTTATTCAACATGTTAAAAGATATTGTCTTTATCTTTAATGTAATTTTCTATTGTTTCTTGTATTTTACTTAGATATATGATAAAAGTTGATACACTTACAATTTTATTTCCTAAAAAATCATAAGTTATGGTTGTGATAAATTTAATTTGACATTTTTATCTTTCATTCTAATACTATATTGTTAAAACCTATTTTCACATAGTTAGGTAATCAATGCCATTTAATTTTTTTCCCAAATAATGAGAATGGTGGAGAGATTGAAAATAGTCTAGTCTCACATACTTTTCAATGAGCTATAATAATCTCAATGTCATTTCTGTTGGGGATCAACCAACAATGGATTACACTTATGAAAGCAATCAATGCGGAAATAAATCAGATAGATAAGTAACTGAAATGATAGCACAGAACAAGATATACAAGAAAACACCCTGAAAACTTGTATTAAAAACTCTTTACAATAGGAATACAAATGAAGAACTTTGTTCTTCCACACCTCTCTCAGATGCACACAAGATCTCTCACTAGATCTCTATTCCTCAAGAGTTCTCTCTCAAGTACAGTCCTTCAAACATTCACAATGTTCTACTAGTACTCAATTACACTCTCTCTCTCATTCATCATACAATAGCTTAGAAGATCTCTCCTACATATAGAAAATAGGAAACTCAAGCATGCTCTTACAACAAACAGTTAAGCCTCTTCAACAAGGGCTCTAAAAATAACATTGCTAACAATAGAGACGCGAGCATGAGTCTACAACTCAAACTCATCATGCAAACACTCGCTTCTGTCCTCGGAAATAGCTTTCTGGACACGCAGGTAACCGACGTCGGTTCCTGCCTGTTCGCCTGTGACCGTCGCCGGCCGACCATACTGCCGACGTCGGCGCCTCTGAACTGCAACTGACCGACGTCGGTCTCTCCTGACCGACGCCGGCGTCTGTGTAGACCCGAACCTGTTTGTCTATGCTCCTTGGTGAAGCTTTTAGCTCCACATACCTAACAATCTCCCACTTGGAGATAAACCAGCTGCACCAATACCTGTACAGCAAGATCTTCTAGCTCCTCCATCTTCAACTCAATCGTGAAGACCAACAGAAGTTGAATGAAGATTCAACTTCTCCTTAGTAACCGGCTTTGTTTGCATATCCGCAGGATTCATGTCTGTATGGATCTTTTCCAGCTTCAACTCACCATCTTCCAATACCTGCCGTATGAAGTGGTACCTTAGCTGTATGTGCTTGGTTCTAGAATGGAAAGCTGAGTTCTTAGCCAAGTGGATTGCGCTTTGACTGTCACTATGCAATCTGCAACTCCCATGCTCCCTTCCAAGCTCTTCCATGAACCGTGTCATCCATATCATTTCCTTGCTAGCTTCTGTAGCTGCAATGTATTCTGCTTCTGTAGTTGATAAGGCTACAACCTTCTGCAACTTAGAAATCCAACTAACTGCCGTTCCACCTACAGTAAAAACATAACCTGTGGTGCTCCTCCTGCCATCCAAATCCCCTGCCATATCTGAATCTACATAGCCATGTAGAGATGTATCTGAACCTCCATAGCATAAGTGTCTACTGCTGGTTCCTCTCAGATATCTAAGGATCCATTGTACTGCTTTCCAATGTTCCTTTCCTGGATTGGCCATATACCTGCTTACTACTCCCACTGCTTGGGCAATATCTGGTCTAGTACACACCATTGCATACATCAAACTTCCTACTGCGGAAGAATATGGAACCTTGTTCATGTACTCTACCTCATCATGTGAATTGGGACATTGTTCTTTGCTTAACTTGAAATGTCCTGCCAAAGGTGTGCTTACCGGTTTCGCATCTTGCATGTTGAACCGTTTCAACACCTTGTCCACATAATCTTCTTGAGACAATATCAACCTGTGATTTTCTCTGTCTCTCTTAATGCTCATGCCAAGGATTTTCTTAGCTG
The DNA here is from genome assembly GCA_037957365.1 of Torreya grandis. Lineage (NCBI taxonomy): Eukaryota > Viridiplantae > Streptophyta > Pinopsida > Cupressales > Taxaceae > Torreya > Torreya grandis. The sequence goes on from JARHVA010001548.1 coordinate 1,247,054, forward strand.
CTCCCAAATCCTTCATGGCAAACGTTTGAGCTAACTTTACTTTAAGCTCTGAGATATCCTGCATGTGAGACCCTGCAACCAACATGTCATCTACATACAACAATAGAATAATGTATCTACCGTTATCGAATCTCTTAAAATATACACAATGGTCTGATTGACATCTACTGAAACCATGCTCAATCATAAACCTGTCAAATTTCAAGTACCATTGTCTTGGAGCTTGCTTGAGGCCATACAAGCTTTTCTTTAACCTGCACACTAGTTTCTCCTTACCCTTGACTTCGAAACCTTCTGGCTGTTCCATGTAAATTTCCTCATCTAAATCTCCATGAAGAAATGCTGTTTTAACATCTAGCTGCTCGAGATGCAAATCCTCAAAAGCAACCAAAGACAGTACAACCCTTATAGAAGTCATCTTAACAACTGGAGAAAAAATCTCGCCAAAGTCAATACCTGGCTTTTGTGCAAACCCTTTTACAACCAATCTGGCCTTGTATCTCATCTGACCATCCTCACCTTCCTTCAACCTGTAAGTCCACCTGTTCTTCAGTGTTCTCTTACCAGCTGGCAATTCAACCAAATCCCATGTTTGGTTCTCTCTTAAGGACTCCATCTCCTCAATCATGCCATGCTCCCACTTACTCCTGGACTCCACCTGTAAAGCTTCTTCAAAACTTTCTGGTTCTCCACCATCGGTTAGCAATAAATAATATAAAGAAGGAGAATATCTAATTGGAGGCTTACTTACTCTTTCAGACCTCCTGATTGGTGTCTTGGACTCGTTTTCAACAATCTGTCCATCCAAATTTTCTGACAGTGACCGACCTCGGCCACCTGTAGACCTGTTATTGGCCGACGCCGGTTCTTCCTGGCCGACACCGGTGCCTGGTCTACCGACGTCGGTCTCTGTATGACCGACATCGGTTTCTGTATTGCCGACGCCGGTGCCAAACCTGCCGACGTCGGTCTCTGTGTTTTCCTGTAAGTGATTATTTCTTTTTCCCGCGAGCTCATTTTGGACCATAACTTCGTCCAACTCATTATTGCTCTGCCCAACTTGATCTAGCTTCCTTGTCTGATCACTGTACATCACTCTTTCATTGAAAACAACATCACGGCTCCTGATTACCTTGTTAGTTCCTAGATTCCAAAATCTGAAACCAAAATCATCTGAGCCATAGCCTATAAACGTGCACCTCATAGACTTAGCATCAAGCTTCTTTCTATTTTCCTTATCTATGTGCACAAAGGCTTCACAACCAAAAACTTTGAGATATGAAAGATCAACCTTTTTACCTGTCCATGCCTCTTCTGGAATTCCACCATCCAGAGCTGTAGAGGGTCCTCTGTTGATCAGGTACACTGCGGTGTCAACTGCTTCTGCCCAAAACTCTAAGGGCAACCCTGCATGCAATCTCATACATCTTGCACGCTCCATAATAGTCCTGTTCATCCTTTCAGCAATACCATTCTGCTGAGGTGTCCTTGGAACCATCCTTTGTCTTCGGATTCCATTTATGTAACAATACAATTTGAACTTAAGACTGCAGAACTCACCACCATTATCGGATCTCAAGCACTTTAATCTTTTGCCTGTTTCATTCTCAACCATGGCTTTCCATATCTTAAAAGTCTCAAAAACATCAGATTTCTTTTTAATACAGTAGATCCATACCTTTCTTGTGGCGTCATCTATGAATGTAACATAGTACTGTGATCCGCCAATAGAGGCTACATGAGCCGGTCCCCACACGTCTGTGTGAACAAGCTGCAACTTCTGCCTTTTCTTAGTAGACCCAGTCTTTAGAAAACTAACCCTTTTCTGTTTTCCAAACACACAATGCTCACAAAATTCTAGATCCATACTTTTCAAATCTGAAAGCATACCTTTAGACTTAAGGATAGACATCCCCTTCTCACTCATGTGGCCAAGCCTTGAGTGCCACAATTTAGCATCCACATCTGAAGTAGATAAAACTGAAGGAGATTTGTTAGTAATACAATTACACAAATAGAGAGTACCTTCTCTCTTACCTCTGGCCATAACAAGTGCACCCTTGGTCACTTTCCAAGAATCTGCTGTGAGAGTTACTATACAACCCTCATCACCAAGCTTACCTGCAGAAATCAGATTTCTCTTCAAACTAGGAACATGCATCACATCCCTCAACACCCATGTGTTGCCATTCTGCATCTTTAACTACACTTTACCTTTGCCAATAATCTTGCAAGGCTCATCATCCCCCAAGTATACTATTCCAAAATCTCCATGGACATAGTCACTGAAATATTCTCTGTTAGGGGTAGCATGGAAAGATGCACCAGAATCTAATACCCAAGATTCTATGTTATTATGCAAAGAGAAAATAAGAGCATCCTGTGCAATACCTGCAACCTTTGTCTCTTCCTTTCCTTCGTGCTGATTGTCCTCCTTAGGCTTTGACCAACAATCTCTGCTTATGTGCCCCAACTTTCCACAGTTCCAGCATTGTGGCCTTCTGCCATTCCTGGATTTGGATCTGCCTCTTCCCTTAGACTTAGATCTTGATCTCCTCTTGCTCCTTTCTTTTTGCCTTCCTCTGCTCTCGAAATTTAAAGCGTTCCCGGATGTCCCAGAAGTCTCTTCTGTGCTTTTCCTGCGTATTTCCTCATTCAAAATAACACTAACCACATCCTCTACTTTTAAAATATTCGAAGCAGAAGCAGTATTAGAAACTGCCATTACCAAGCCATGCCAGCTTTCAGGCAAAGAACATAAAATTAAAAGAGCCTTTATTTCATCTTCAAATGAAATATTAACAGAACTTAACTGATTAACAATACCATGGAAATCATTCAGGTGATTAGAAACAGATCCACCTTCTTGCATATGCAAATTAAACAACTGCTTCATCAAATATACCTTGTTTGAAGCTGAGGGTTTTTCATATAAATTTGCTAACGTGGTCATTAACTCTACCGTAGTTTTTGCTTGTGACAAATTGGATATCACAGTGGAGGCCAGACTCAGTCTTATAGAACCAAGAGCCTTTCTGTCAAGAACTTCCCATTCTTCGTCCTCCATGTCCTTGGGCTTCTTTGCTATCCCACCTAACGGTAAGTAAAGATCCTTCTGATACAGATAGTCCTCTATCTGCATTCTCCAGTGCTGATAGTTCTTGCCATTAAACTTTTCCATTCTCAACTTACTTTCCTCTGCCATTGCTTCTCCCACTCAAACAGAAATCCCTGTGAGCAACCTGTAATCCGAACACACTACACAGATCTGAACCACCTGTTAGTGAACCTGAGCTCTGATACCACTTTTTGGGGATCAACCAACAATGGATTACACTTATGAAAGCAATCAATGCGGAAATAAATCAGATAGATAAGTAACTGAAATGATAAATAGCACAGAACAAGATATACAAGAAAACACCCTGAAAACTTGTATTAAAAACTCTTTACAATAGGAATACAAATGAAGAACTTTGTTCTTCCACACCTCTCTCAGATGCACACAAGATCTCTCACTAGATCTCTATTCCTCAAGAGTTCTCTCTCAAGTACAGTCCTTCAAACATTCACAATGTTCTACTAGTACTCAATTACACTCTCTCTCTCATTCATCATACAATAGCTTAGAAGATCTCTCCTACATATAGAAAATAGGAAACTTAAGCATGCTCTTACAACAAACAGTTAAGCCTCTTCAACAAGGGCTCTAAAAATAACATTGCTAACAATAGAGACGCGAGCATGAGTCTACAACTCAAACTCATCATGCAAACACTCGCTTCTGTCCTCGGAAATAGCTTTCTGGACACGCAGGTAACCGACGTCGGTTCCTGCCTGTTCGCCTGTGACCGTCGCCGGCCGACCATACTGCCGACGTCGGTGCCTCTGAACTGCAACTGACCGACGTCGGTCTCTCCTGACCGACACCGGCGTCTGTGTAGACCCGAACCTGTTTGTCTATGCTCCTTGGTGAAGCTTTTAGCTCCACATACCTAACAATTTCAACCAGGGATAAGTAACACTCATTTACATTGTTTGACTGTAACTTTTAACACTCATTTTACCTAATAAATTATTTTGTTGTGTTCGTTCACAATTTTATTCTCTTCCCATGTATCCTCATTATTATATATATATATATATATATATATATATATATATATATATATATATATTGAATTGTATTAGTGTTATTGCAATATATTGACATGTGTTCATTATTACTACTTACAAATATACACTAGAAAATGTTAATTACTAATGTATAACATTACATCTAATTATGGATTAAAAAGAGATGGACAAGAAATGTGATACAAGTCAAGAACACACTCCTAAAATTCTATACTTATTTCACAATTCATATAAGTACAATACAAAATGCAAGAACCCTCCATGGTCAAAAGAGGTTTATAAACACTAACATATAACTTATAAAAATTAAGGAAAATCAAATAAAAAAGGACCACATTATGGGCCTTTGATGTAACATTTACAATACTACAGTGAATGGGATATGACATGACTAATAAAAAATTCACTTTGTATCTATTAAACTTAATTAAAAAATGGTGGTGTTTTATGTTAAAAAGTCTTAATACAGTCACACGTTCATCAAATGCATAGAGACTTTTCAAGACTCCTTAATACATGTTATAGCTGAACTTAGTGTTACAAATAAACCACTGCATGGTGGAGTGAAACTATGCTTTTGAAGCTTCAAAACCCTGCTTGTTTAGAACTTGAGTTACTACAAAAATTCATGTCTATTATGATATCATTATCTATTTATTATATATAAAATAGTTTGAGTGTTACAATGTTTTAATCTTGTGTTCAATTCATTCTTTGTAAATTATTTTTATTTTTTATATATCATAATTTAGGTACTCCATAATAGTATCAAGAGTAGGGACTTCGTGCATGGTGCCCTTTTTTAATTATCACTCTCTATTATATTACAAAAGAGAAACCAATGTTGCCGAGAACATGTTAGATGACCTTTTGGTCGACTCCTAGCAAACTTTTAAGGATTTATACAACTTTTTTCATTAAGGTCTTGTTCAAATGTCACATCTCCCTCACTTCAACCAATTTCCCATTTAATATGGGAATATGGAGTGATCTCCCTCACTAGAAAGTTTTGAGGTTTTTTAAATGGCAAGCGGGGGGGGGGGGGGGATTCTTATGCTTCTTCCATGGTAAAGCGGAAAGTTTAACTTCGAAAAATAATGTTTTTATTGATTTTTTACATTTCATTTATGCTTCTTTAATAAATACATAAAATTTTAGCTTGAAAATAATTGCATTTTTTTTACTTTTGTATATTTTTTTCACATTTCATTGAGACATTTTGTCAAACTTTTACCACACATTTCAAGCCATGTTTTTCTCAAATAGTTACAACGCTTTTTTAGGGTTGTGTTTCTATGAGGCATTTTCTCAAGCATTCAATTTTGCATGTTGTATGATTATTACAACCCCTTCATCCCATCTCTTTTCTTTGTAATTGTTGTCATTAATAAAAGGTATGGATGTATATACTTTGTAAGTCATCCCTTGATCCAATTGTAATAATCCTACATTCATGAGAAATAGTAGTTAACTAATATATAATTAGTATAATTAGGAGCCTAGACTTAAGGAAAAGCATCAATGAATTACATTGTATTGGCTAAAAGGAGGTTTCCCCCATGAAGAGGCCATTGATATTGTAATGCAATTATCCTCCCTTTTTAATGCAATCTAATCACTTCCCATTCATTTGAGGTATTATTTCTTTGTATTTGTAATATTATTTTAATATGTTTTAGGAAGAGTCATAACATTTGGTATCAAAGATCTTTCTAGGGCTATTCTTTTAAAATAATTTTAGTTGTTTAGGGTTTTCTACTACTATCTATTGTATGTTCTCACCTCATTCAATTAGGATCATGGTGATTATAAAGTGTTAACAAGGTGGTCGCATTAAGCTTTCTGCCAAAATTTGCCAAATTTTTTTCCATTTTAATTTCTTTTAAGTTTTAAACTATGTTTCAATAGTTATAAAACTAAGAAAAAGTTGTTGTTCTTGGCTAAGTGGTTATTAATTTTCCTTATTTTTTTGGAGTGATGCGTTATTCCCCAAAAACATAATCCATTAGACAACATTATATATGGACTTGTGTTTTCATGTACCTTCAGGGATATAGGAAAACTCCTGAGTTATTTTTGAAGCTTAGGCATTGGAAGACTTTGAACATTTGTTATTTATGATGTATCAGTATGTGATTAACCTTGGGAAGTTACTTGGAGATGATAAAGTTCACTATGGGTATGGTTAACCTATGTAATTAGCACTCTAAAACATTGAGCTGACACTATTTATGAATGGGATATGTCTGAATGGGAGACCACACCTCAAACACAAATTTTAGCAACCCTTCATAGTTTTTCCAACTATGTTTACCTTGTGTAATCTATAGTTGGTCAGGACCACCACCAAAAAAATTTCCCCATAACCACCACAATCGACAACAAGAATTAGTCATCACATAATCCAGACTAGAGTCTACTGAGTACTAGATTACACCATTAGAGTCTACCAAACAATAATTTGTAGCATGACCAATTACATTAGTGTCAAAATAGGTTCAAAAAATATTTTGGGTTAGTTATCTTCCAAATGGTGACAATTATGAAAATTCTTGGTGAATTTTCAACCACAATAGGTTTCTAGTAAACAAAGTTTGGAAAACTTTTTTTTCACCCTTATGAAAATTATATCATTGAAATCATCATGTTTAGGTGATCATTTAACATATAACTTCAATAAGCATTTTATAGTAACCATGGACCCTTCTATCTAATGGTTATTACCTGTGCAAGAACCCATGCCATGACACAAAACATTAAAGAACTCCAAGTTGAATTCCAATCTCAACATTATGGAACTATAAATTTGATAACTAAAGCCAAGACCCCTTGGTTACAACCAAAACTCTATGGTAAAAGGGAATTCAGTTAAAGTGGTGAGATTCCTAAAAATATCTATCATATTAATTGATAAATGGGTGGGTGCACGAAGTTGGGGGACAATTCTGTTGACATCCACCCAAATATTCAATAACACATAGACATTATATAAATAATGTGTATGCATTATTATATAATGTGTATGCATTATTATATAACATTTATACATTATTAACTATGTTTTTTTGTGTTAAAAAGGTCCTGATAACCCCCATTTTGTAATTTACTTCTTGCCTCTCATAACACTCATTCTGTGATCATGTTTCCACCTCTCAAGGGCAAATTAGTTGTTATAAGTCTATTGGAAAGCTCATTGCATCCTGAACTTCATGACGTTTACACGTAGATGAGGTAAGTCATCAAAAATTACACTTATTAACCTTGTATTTTACCAACTTTTTATTTTTTACATTGTTTAATTTGTAAATAATTTAATTTAAATAGTACAATCCACTGCAAGAGACCATAACCATCCTCTTAACCCTCTAGTTGACCTTGTTATTCCTATAGCTGACCCTCCACATTTTCCTCCACCTAACCCTCTAGTTGACCCTACTATTCCTCTGGCTAACCCTTCACCTTACCCTCCTAATCCTCTGGTTAACCTTCCACCTAACCCTCTTATAATTCCTCAAGATCCCCTAGGTAGCTAAGAGTATGTATCTACACACATTATGGTAAACAAAATTGAAATTGAGTAAATAATCAAGAGAATGAGGGATCCTACATCCACCAACAACCACCACACTTATCTATCCAATAACTTAGAGTCATTATTGGGTCAAATTGACTCAAATTAATAAATGGACATCTTATCAGGATAGTTGTAGAGATTATTATGCTAAAAAATTGTCAGCACATGAGGTAACCAAAAAAAAATCAAAATCTGACATTTGTGCATTATTCATTGACCTAGCCACCAATGTGCCATTTTTAGTAATTGCTAAACGTTTCTCAATCCATAGGTGCCAACATAATTTGATCAAAGCCAATTTCTGGGACCGATAGTGGATGGTGTTTGATTATCCACCATGTAATAACCATGAGGTCCTATTGTATTTTTTGAAGAAACTCTATTGTGATTTTATCCTCATTGAGATTCCAAATTATTTTTATTATAGTGAGTTTTAAGGTTGAGAGAAAGGCTCTACGTAGGATTGACCAAGTGTACACCATGCACCAAATCAACCTGCAAGGATCCCTACCCAAAATCCACTTCATCCTGATATCCCCTCTGTAATGAATAAGGTCATGGAGATCAACACTTTACATGCATTTAGTGCACTTAATGATACACTCATTCAACCTATGAGTAGGCTTTCAGTGACTGATGCCGAAGATACACCACCTATTGTGCGTACCTAACCCCATCCTTGTAGATCTTGTGGAACTATATGTACTGGACCTTCTGATGATGATAGTGCTAGTGGTTTAGAGGGGTTGGATGATATACTCTTGAGTGAAGAGTTTTTAGCATGCACATTTGGTGTGTAGTCATTGACCACTACATGGATGCATGTATATTTTTTATATTTATGTCATGTCAAGTTTAAGCTTGATTTTCAAATTTAAATCTAAAAATTAATTTACATAGAAAATAAATTATATATATATATATATATATATATCTAATTTTTTATGTTCTAGGAGGAGACGGTGCCTTCATAATCACATACCATGTTTGTAGGATTTGATCTTACACATCCATAGTTTAAAATACAAATCCATCTATTGGTCTATCCACTACTACAGTTGTCTATGTTAGCATGATAACTTTTACTTATACAGAGGTAAAATTTTGAGTACATATTACACTCTTGGTTTAATAAAAGATAAATAATTTCCATGTATCTTTGATACTTTATAGAAAACTAAGTGAGACCTTATTTGTTCAGTTGATGTCTTGATTAGACACTCCTCCATCACTACAAGTAGAGACATACATAGGCATTGTTGCAACGATGTCATCTGCATAGGACCTCATAGAGGTACATATTAACTTGAAATTTTGAAATGTAAAATATATATTTTTAATAATTTTATTACATACTTGCCTAGAAAATATAACTGATGTAAATGTATTGTGGATGTAGGGTTGTCCTATGACATCTGATAGTCCAATTCAAATGGTTAGTAGGGAAACATCTCATATTTCATCCTTATTTCAGATGCCTATTCGTGTAACTCAACCTGCCATTGACCCAATCGTGCATCAAATTCAGATTGACTAGGACCATGAGATGGTAGTAAGTGCATGTTTAAATGTTTTTTATTCTATTTTAAAATGAATTTCTTAACTTGGTTGCATACATATTTTATGTTAATTTTCTAATAATACTTGTATTTCAATAGGTTCAACTACAAGGGAGCTATGAACATAGGACTCACAGTCAAATCTTGGAGTAATCCAAGGCATTTGAGGGATCTCCATCTACCAACACGACATCCCAAGGAGGGTCTTCTTTGAGGAAGGAAAAGAGGGAGGTTATTTAATGATTAACTCATGTCTTACATGTGATGTAATTTTTTGTATGCCTATATGGAAATGTACACATTTTTTGTATGCCTATATATGGCAATCTATGTATTATTGACATTGTATATGTGCCTATATGACATTCACCTGACTTTCTATTACATTTTAATTTTGTAAGATTTTATGGATTTTATTATTATATTATAATTTAATACTAATATAATATTATTTTGGTAAATGGATGAATAGGTAGTTGAAATTTATGTGAATGTACTTGAGGTTGTATGATTAACTTCTTATACTTGTAGTGTCTAAGATGGTGATAACTTGATTATAATGGATTTAATGTTTAAACACTAGTGTAGTATGGATATGATATATATCATTTGATTAAGCTAGGATCATCTGAGAAATTTTTCAAATTTGGCATTATCTAATAATACATGAAATTAAATTAGTAATGTCTTAGGACTAATGATTATAGCTAACTTAATTATCCCAAGTGGTGTCCTATTTATAATACAATCATATCCTCTATTTACTATGGTTGTACCCATTAGATGTTTGTGTGTATATATCAAATATTTGTAACAAAATTCATTGTGCACACTTTAATACTTTAAACATTATGAATCATAATCAGAATTGTTACCTCAAATGTCATGTATCTATAGAAGCTAGAATGAATAATTCACCATGGTTAGAATCATCCTTTGGTTTTTTTTGGTTGAAAAAAGTAATTGGAGGAGGTTACTTACTCATGTAATTTACTACATAAATGAATACATCAATTGGATACACATTATAAAACTTTGGAGGTGATTTTTTAACTATCACATGGAGATCGTCTTAGTCTTTAGATTGAGTAGCATGGTTTAAAAAAGATTTTTAGATGTTGATTTGGTTGAGAAACTTATTATACATTTGTATTTATATTTGTTTGTCTTCAATAAAGTCTTGGATAATATGCTTTAGAGTAATGTGCATTTTTTTAAAGAATGACCAAGGAGTCTATGAAAATCACAATATGTATTAACATTAGCATTTTTAAGAAATGACTTTGATTAGTCAATTAATTTTCACTATGGAGGTAAAGATATCATATTGTATTCTTGATTAATTTATGAGAAATCAGGTTTTTTTACTTTCATTATCAAAAATGAAGTGTAATGTTTGACCATTGATCCACATTTTATAATTTTAGGTGATTTTTATAATTAAGTGTAATTACAAAATTGTAGGGCTCAACTTATTCTTCTCCCTCAACTTCTCTTGCACTTTTAAGGCCTCTTCTAGGCTTCACTAGGCTTAATGGCTTTCCACTTCAATCATGAATTAAATGATTCTACCTCTACTTTCCAACATCATATTTTACCTTCTACCATACCTATAAACTTCTCTTAGCTTCCCCTTCACTTATCTTGACTCAATTCTCTCTTTGGCCCTTCAAGGGCTATTAGGCCTAGAAGGCCTAATTCATGTTTCCAAGGAGTATTTTGGCCCTAAAGCCTTCCTTATAGTTAAAAACCTTATATCCATGCTTATCATATCTAATCTAACTTGAATCAACCATTATTAGGGTTCTAGACCCTCCTTTCCTTGGTTTTTCTCTCTCTTGGCTTGATTCCTAGACCTAATCCTTGTATCCCTCCAAACCTGTAAACCTCCTTGTTACGAACAAAATATGACACTTATGAGAAAATTAAACCCTATTTTAGATACCTTTTATGCTCCTACTTCATTCACACAAAATTTCATCTGACAACTCCCAATGGAAGTGTACTTTATCTTTTATGGACTTCATCCATTAGGTCTCCTTGGGCTTCTTTAGGCTTATGGGCACTCTTGAAGATAAGAAACCATACTATAAATTTATAAAAACTCACCAAAACTTTGAAATATTACATATGGTCATCAATAGGCTCTAATAACCAAGTTTCAAGTCAATATTATTTAGGACACTCTCTCTCCCAAAATCTAACTTCTCTTAAGGCCTCATTAAACCTCTTTGCATGGCTATGGAACACCATTTATGACTTTTAGACCTTCCTTATTCATTCCCAAGCTCCCATTCATCTTCAATCATGTAAAATCACTTGTCTCACCTAGTTTCATCCCTTTTTAATCTTTCCTTTGTATCTAAAATGACCCTATGGGACACTTGCATGCGAGAACAGGTTTCAAAACATGGGTACATACCCTATAACTCAATTTTATTCCTCCTCATACTCCTATAACCCTCCAATAATTTAAAAGACTTATTCCACATGAAAAAATAATTCCCTTGCACGTTTCAAGCCTTTTAAATAGTTAAAGGCAAAGATATAGTGTTTTCTCTCTTGTCTAAGTTTGTAGGACTGAGCCCAAGTTGAGAGTGCATTTTATTGCCTTAACTGAGTTCCATCAACTTTCAAATATTATTTACTTCACTAATAGGTATTCCCTATCATCTTTGTGCCTTGTATGAAATATAAGGGCTTGATCATCAGTATTCACCATCAAACTCAACACTTTCTTCCTGACTGTACCAATCATCTACATAATGCTAGGATAGACACCTTTTACTTGAGTCTCTTAACTCTTAACCCACCAATGGAAATACAAATACTTTTGAGACTTAAAGGACCTATCTAATCCCTTCCCAAATTTTATCCCACAACACAAAGGTATAAATAATTTTAGATGATTCATTCAATAAAACTAATGGTTAAGACCTATATTATAACTCCTTAGTCCTTTTCCATCAACCATATAACCTTGAGCGCTCACCTCATTCTCCAAAATCTCCACTTTTAAGAATGTCATAATTCTCCTACAGGGTTTCAAAGACTATGACTGACCTCTCTTCTCCATTTGGATATTTTCATCTCCTTTGATAAGGTTTCACACAACCTAGGAGTTTCTTAATATTCCCTTCCAGTTTCCAACTCTACTTAGTTTCCTTAAACCTATAGGCAGACCTGTAGGTCTTTTCTTAAGAATGCAACCAGGCCTCAATATGCCTATTGGGTGCTCTTTTGATGAGCTCAGATGTTCTGGTTCCTTTGAGACCATTTCTTCATTGGGATCACTATATATGGGTCTCCATTTTCATTAATTTTCATTCCTTCCTGTATTTGAAAAGCACATTTTCACATGCACTTCACCACTTGACCTCTTAGATTGACTTTAATAGACCTCATATGCATGACCAAAGCATGAAAGTGACTTAAAGAGCTAAATCCTTTGAATGATGTTATAATAACCTATAATATGACTCATGACATTATATACATATCTATACCTCTTGGATTGAACTCACTTGATGACTTAAAAGTGCTTATGAATTGGCAAAAATACATGACACAAAGAGAGACTTCAAATGGCAATGATACTATATTACTCATAAACCTTAACATCTCAAAAAACCTTAAAAAAATGATAAGAAACCTTAAAATCTACTAATTGAGAGATCTAAAGACTATTTTAAGGCATCACAAGACATAGGATGGCTATCAACAAGGTTAGGGGACATGACAAATCAAGTTTTGAATGATATGGGTGATAATTTGACATATCAGGTCAAAGTTGTTATTCAACAATTCCATTTCTAGTGGTTCTTCACTACAAATTGGCATTGAAAAACATCTAGATGGGAAAATTACATCTAGGACCATTGTTTTGGCCTACCCTCATGGTAGGTTGACAAACCCACCACCCATTCTTGCCTCAAGAATGACCTTCCCAATATAAGAAAAATGCAAAATTTTAGTGTAACTTTACACATGCAGAGAATGGAAACCAAAAGTCATTTTGAAAAATTATAATTTCCCTCCTCTGAGTGTCTAAAATCTATTCTTGTACCCTAAACCACTTTGGTTGAATTGATATCAATTCATGGCATAAGTTGCAGTGACGGGTCTTGAAATGCAACTTTTTGGTTGTGAAAAGATAACTTCTTGAGCTCCAACAAACATTTTTACCTCCGAGACCCCCAGGTGAAAATATTTCCATTATATCACATTTGGATAGGTGAATTACTTCTGTTTCCATGACCCTAACATCCAAGTAAACCCAAAAATACATTTTCACTACTATTTAGGAGGACAAAAACACTAACAACAAATGTCAAAGTTGGAGTTGTTATTCAAAAACTCCATTTATAATGGTTATTCATTAAAAAATGGCACTACCAAAATGTCTGTATGGGAGAATAACATCTAGGACCATGTTATTGGCCTCCCATCATGCCTGGTTGATAAACCCACCACCCATTCCAGCCTCAAGAATGACCTTCCCAATACAAGAAAAATATAAAATTCTAGCATAACTTCACACCTGCATAGGAGAAAAAAATAAGTCATTTATATTAACCATAAGATCCATCCTCTAGGTGTATAAAAATTATTCTTTAACCCCATAACACTTTGGCCTAACCTTCGAGATAAATTTGTGGCATAAGTTGTAGTGACGGGTCTTGAAATGCAATTTTTTGGCAGTGAAGAGACAACTTCTTGAGCTCCAACAAGCATTTTTACCTTTGGGACCCCCAATTAAAAATATATCCATTGAATCACATCTATATAGGTGAATTACATGTGTTTCCATAACCCTAACGTCCAAGTCTACCAAAAAATATATTTTCACTACTATTTAGGAGGATGAAAACATTAATAATAAATGTTGTCAAAGTTGGAGTTGTTGCTCGAGAACTCCATTTATGGTGTTTATTCATTGTAAACTAACATTTCAAACATGTATGTATGGGAAATGACATATAATAACATGTTCTTGGCCTCCCCTCACACCCGATTGGTAAACCCACCACCGATTCTGGCCTCAAGAATGACATTCCCAATACAATAAAAATACAAAATTATAGTGTAACTTCACACGTGTATAGAACAAAAACCATAAGTTGTTTCAATAAACCATAATATCCCTCTTATGTGTGCTTTAAAAATCTTATTTCACCCTAGATCACTATGGCCTAAAATTTAAGATAAATTTGTGGCATAAGTTGCAGTGATGGGTCTTGAAATGCAACTTTTTGGTAACGAAGAGACAACTTCTCGAGCTCCAACAGAGATTTTTACCTTCAAGACCCCCATATAAAAATATATCCATTGGATAAAATCTAGATAGGTGAATTACACATTTTTTCATGACATTAATGTCCAATTTCACCCAAAAATACATTTTCACTATTGTTCAGGATGAAAACACTAACAATAAATGTTATCAAACTTGGAATTGTTATTTGATAACTCCATTTTTGGTGGTTATTCATTGTAAAATAACATTTAAAACATGTCCAAATGGGTTAATAAAATATAGGGCCACATTATTGGCCTCTTCTCATGCTTGATCGACAAACCCACCACCCATTTTAACCTCAAGAACGACCTTTCCAATACAAGAAAAATACAGAATTTTAGTGTAACTTTACACATGCATAGAACATAAACCATAAGTCATTTAAATGAAAAATAAGATCCATACTCTAGGTGTTTAAAAACTCTTATTTCGCTCAAAAACACTTTGGTTGAACCTTTGAGAGCAATTCATGGCATAAGTTGCAGTGATGGGTCCTGAAATGCAACTTTTTGGTAGTGAAGAGACAATTTCTTGAGCTCCAACAAGCATTTTTACCTCCAAGACCCCCAGGTGAAAATATATCAATTGTATCATTTTAATATAGGTGAATTACACAGGTTTCCATGACCCTAATGTCCAAGTCCACCTGGAAATACATTTTCACTACTATTTAGGAGGACACAAACACTATCAACAAATGTTATCAAAGTTAGAGTTGTTATTCGAGAACTCCATTTCTGGTGTTTATTCTCTACAAACTGGCACTACCAACACATCTAAATGTCTAGATAACATCTAGGACCTCATTTTTGGCCATCGTCATGTCTGGTCGATAAACCCACCACCCATGACAACCTCAATAACAACCTTCTCATTACATGATGGACCATAACTTGGGTTTTATAACTCCAAATGACTTGAAATTTGGATTAAAGATCTACCTTACCATTTCAAAACTTTTAATTTTTTTTTTATGTCTATGGTGTACTTGAAGAGAGATGAAACATAAAAATTCTAGCTTAAAAGCTCTCTGTGCTAGTCTTTATATGCTTGACACATTCTTGATGTTTGATCAGTTCATGCATATTGGTAAGGTTCATAAACAAAATAAAAAGGTGATTTGGGATTGTTTAAGTCCTTATGATACTAAATACTCAGAGTTGATAATATTTCCTTTGGTTAAAGCTTGCTAAAATAGGGTTTTATAAATTAGAAGTCATGCAAAGCTTATAGTCGAGAACAAACCATGCATTATCAAGCCTTAGTTTCAAAAGACAAAAGTTGAGGGATGTTCATATAGAATTGTAGAATTAAATTTTTAGTCTTAAAGTGCAAATTTATTCAAGTTACAAAATTATTCATAAATAGCCTACTTACTGTTTTGAGCAATTAAGAGATCCAATTTTAAATAAATCTTGTAATCTGAGCAAATACATACATGATCAACCTTAGGTGTCTGAAATTAAAATTTAAAGAATCTAAAAATATAAATTTTAGCATTGGAATGAGGTTTTTAAATTCTATTTTACTCAAGATATCTAAAATTCTCTTTTTAGGCTTGTCATACTATATACACCCTAAATTGGTCAAACAACCACACATATCATGTCTTTTCACAATCCTTTCATAGGAGACTCTAACTAGAGAAAATGAGCCTTATTCACATTAGCCATATGTTTTTTCTACTTATCTTGGTCTTGTTTCATGCTTGAATCACCATTGTGTTTATCCCCAATCGTCTTGAGCTTTTCAAACAGTCATTCTACCTCAACTAGGTTAGATTTCTCAGGCCAGTCCTATCTACTTAGGTATCGATTCTATAGGATAGGAGCACCAAAATTTAACTATAGCATTAGACTCTAGGGTGTCCCAATTCTAGTTCTCCTATCCAAGTGCATTTTTGAGTCCCAATGGTCAGGTTCCCTTTTTTAACGAGTCCCAAGCCCTTCTTAGCTTTGTCCTTAAGTTTTGTTTATCTTTATAATGTCAGATAAATGTGAATAAAAGTTTCCAAATTCAAAACAATGAGTCTCATTTATAAAGGACTTCACAAGGCATTTTATATCTAGCACTTACTACTTTGGCATAGTACATAATTAGAAATCAGTCACTAGTATAGTTTAGCATTCTACATCACACATAGATTTGCATGATTGATCAAGGAAGGGACTAGGTGAAAGTTAATTCTTGCATCTACCATGCACATTTATTATGCATGTTCCCTAAGAGATAAATAATTTTAATTTGAGACCCTAGCTTGAGGGTTAATGTAGGCAGTGATTAGGACAATAAGAGTTCTAGATTGTGCGATCATACTTACCCTAAACCAATTTTTCTCCCTTTTGCTTTTGATGTATTTATTGTTTTGTGTGTGTATATGGACCCAAGGTATATTAAAACATATCTATAAGGATATTCTTTGACATTTAGGATTTGAAATTTCATAGGCAAACTCACATGGGGACAACAGACAAAACCTAGAAAACTCAGATCTTTGTGACTAGTTTAGATAACTGTGGTAGGACCTAGACTATAGCGTCAGACCCTAAAGTTCCTATTTTTGGTGCTCTTATATTTTCATCAAATAAAAAGAAAGATATAGATTCTTGACATCTTCTCAATCATGTGTAGCAGTTTTTAGGCTTTGAAACAATCATCTTAATTTACTTTTACAAATAAGTTACTTTTATTCCCTATGTAATTAATTTGATCAAAATATATATTTTAACATATTATATTAGATTTTTCCCTTAATTCAGACCCTTTATTGTTTAGGAACTAAACACTATATTCCCAAAAACAATAAAACATTTGGTGAACCTAACTTACTTCAAACAAAATCTAAAAACCCTAGGTACACTTATAATTTTTCCTTCATATTTTGTGTAAAAATTCAACCTTAAATTATGATTTTTATATAAATTTTTGTGAATTTATTTTATTCAAATTTATTTTAGAATTTAAATTATTGTAATAATTTTCAAAAATTCTAAAACCCTAACCCAAAACTCTAGATTTCCAAACTAGGTCCTCAAACTCCAAGCCTTTCTCCCTTACAATTTTAGATAAATTTTTTGGAATTTTTGCAAATTGTTTTGAGTATTAAAAATATTTTCAAAATATTTATGTTATTAGTTATTATTTTATTTATTTGCTTAATAGTAATTTTACATATTCTCTTTGGTGAAATAAATAAAATGGCCACTAAGGCACTTCTTTCCTCTCATCCCATATATCAATTTCTAAATTTTTCTCATAATTATTATAATGAATGGACAAAATTGCAAAATTGCACATTAACTAAAAATGTGGAAAATGATGTAATTTACAATGAAAATAATTCTTATTGTTGTAATGAGGAATGTGATGATACATATGGAAGTGATAGCCAAAAAAAAGTAAATGCATCTTCTTCTCTCAAACCTATCTCTTTTCTTCCCTCTTCTAAAGAAAATAATTTTGATAAACGGGAAAGGTACTTTTCACCTCATTCTCATATGCACAATGCACTAAATGAAAAAATTAGTCATGCACTTACAAGTGAACCTCTTATTGGTGATAATTTCTTCCATGTGAACATAATGTCTTTCTCTCTTTTGCTACTTCTATGTTCAAATTACAACAATATAAACGCAATAGAATCAAAATTCCAATGCATAGTTCAAATGATCCATCTCATGTTCTTAACTCTACTTTGTCAAAAGAATGTCTAAATGATAACTCTCTTTCTCTAACTTCTCATATTGCAAATGGAAATAATCCATACACTCCATCCATAGATAGCATAGATTCGCATAATATTCCAATTTCACATGATAATTTATTGCATATTATAAAAGCATTAAATTCTTCTCTTACCCCTCTCCCTAGTGATGATGGAAGTGATCATGAGTATGATAGTGAACATGAAAATGAATATGAAAATGAGAGTGACTGAAAAAAATTTGTATTATGATAATGCATGGAATAATGATGATTATTATGTACATAGTGAAGAAGAAAATGCATCTCATGTTTCTAATTCTTCTCTCACTCTTCGTCTCAAACATAATGAAATACCAAATGTTGTTTCTAATTCTATGTATGATTCTATTTCAAATATTGCACATGTTAATGATAACATCGCATCCTCTACTCAATTAGAATGTGATTCACTAAATAATAAAGATACCAATGAATCTCCCAAGCTACCCCCTACTACAATAGCACCTATTTCTCACTCTTCACCCAAAGAGAATGGTAACCCACATCCCTCTAGTAAGGTCCAAGTTACCATTCCTACAAAGGCCCAAGTGAGCACACCTCCTCTCTATGATCCAATTGATAAATGTAGCATTCTCATGGTTAAAATAAATGATCATATTCAACGATTAAAAGAACCACTTCAAGATGCTAATATACCATCCCAAGAGATTATTTCTTTGATGTATGTAGTTGGTGAATTACAACACCAAGTACATCTCCTTACCTTGAAAAACAAGGATTACAAGTCTTGGATGGATGCCAATGATTTACATGGTGACCTTCTTTTGAATACATTTGTAAAAGCTTCATTACCTAAGCATTTATAGATACCATCATTTCCCCAATTTGATGGAACTAAAGATCCATTCATACACCTTCAAGCCTTTTGAAAGGCCTTGCCATCTCATGCAAGTCCTTTGATTATACTAAAATTATTCCAGTAGATATTAGTGGGGGAGGCACATAATTAGTTCTTTCATCTACTCCTTGTTATCTCCTTACACACATATGATGACTTAGAGGAGGCATTTCTTAGATATTACATAGAAAACATGGGCCCTCATGTTACATATGAGAAACTTGCTACATTACATCAAAATACTTCAAAGCCAGTTAGTGATTATATTTTATGATTCAAGACTCACATGTTAAGATTAATCCATAAACTAGTAGATTTAGAGTTTCAACATATCTTTATAGAAGGGCTTCACCAACCTCTCCTCAAGCAACTATTATATCAGACAGAGTCCTTTTTTAGGCACTTATGCTATACAGTTATAGCCTTAAAAAATAAATTGGGATTGATTGAGGTAGATTTAGTTGATCAAATTACTCTAGATTTCAAAATAGTACCTCCATCTACAACTCCTAACATATAGCATCCACCATCTCCAAAATAATATAAAAAAATCACATCCAAAAGAGAAACTAGTTAAGAACAGAGAGCCAGTTTCCAAAACACCACCTACAGTATGCACTACAAATAATAGTAGTAGGGCACCACTAAAATTTGAGATAACCCATATGTCATATTATCATCACTACTAGATAAGAGGTTAATCACATTACCTTCTACTCATTGATGAAAAATAAATCTCTTACATAGACAACTACATCGATCTTTTTATAACTATCGCCGTATCCGTGGACATAGAGATAATGATTGTTATAGACTCAGGGATTGCATTAATAAATGTGTTGATAATGGCATCATATCATTCACATAGGAGGCACTAATATCTCCTCCATCATGGAACCATATACCTCATTAATCCGTGACTGAGTCATCCCAAGACATTCTTTTATAGGAATCATCGATCACTCATTGTGAGATTAATGTGGGTTCTAGGACATAGCCTCATAAGAGATCTCCTATTCCACCTACTCAAAATATTTGGAGACTAATACAATGAGAGTAGTCTACATATAGCACTATACTCTAAGGAGTACATAGTGTAGTTCCATATACATATCTAGCACAATCATAGGCACCACAGTAGAGTACTACTCTAGAGAGATATTCACTACAGTCAAGTTTTTTAGGTCCTATCTCACATAGCAACCTATTACGATTAAGATTAGATGAACCCACATCATAGAGTACTATTTCAGAGAGATATTCACTATGGCTTAGCTTTTAAGGACCCATTTCATGTAACAACCCACTACAATTGAGATTAGACGAGCTCCCATCATAGGTTATAGTTATAGCTCAAGCTATTACTCAGTCATACGTATCACAATAAAGGACACATGGTATTATTTCATGTAGCAATCCACTATGATTGTGATTAGATTAGCCTCCTTAATAGCAGATAGTTTTAGTTGCACATCCATTGAGATTGCATCTTATAGAGTCTCCACATATAGCTACAGTTAGTGCACTATAAAAAACATTAGATACATGGCATGTTCCTACACAACATGAGCAGTATGGGTACTTGTTCAGTTGGACATTAGGGTTCAGATAGTGATACAACATAGATTGATACAACACACATGCAAACTAGTATTAGTTCATAATCTTCACTTAGGGGGCATTGATGGAGCCAAAGGGCCAACCTTTATATTCTCGAGCCACCTACTCAAATGGATTAGACACACAATCCAAACATTGATTCAAACATGCATGATTACATAGTTTCACTTAGTAGGCGATGATGGATCCAAAGGGCTAGCCTTTGCATTCTTGAGCCACTCTCGATGAAGTGATATACATAGAGTGCTATCTTACATCCCATTTTACTAACAAACTAACATTCCTAGTTCCAAATAACCATCCTTAGTCAAACCACATTAGCCAAAGCCCGATCTTACCAATATCCCATTTTACCAATCATAAACCAACTTAGTTTATCAAACCAATTTACAAATTACAAAATAATAAATTTTTACTCACATATAATTCAAAATCAAAACTAACATCACACTTATCAACAAAAATCAAATCACATATCTCAAATACCATTTTACCAAAACATATACAACCTCAATATCAATGTCAAATCAACTATTTTTAATCAACCATTTACAATAAATATACCAATCTATTCCAAAATCCATAACACAATATGTCTGAATTCAAAATAAAACTAACACACACACATACTGTTTCTAACAAGTTTTCGCTTTTCCACATTCAAAAGGATGAAAGAAACTGAGATAAATGGTCAAGGGTTTGTACGTACCCAGATGAAGTTTGTACACCATTATCCAGACGTCTGAAGGAGCCCCTCTTTGGCTGTGGAGGATGACACTTGTAGAGAGAAAGACTTAAACAAGAAGATTGTTAGATAGATAGATGGTGGACTGCCAAGCGAAAGCTCGATCCCAGAAGTGTAAAGACTTCCTTGAGGGATGACAGTCCACTTGTTGATGAAAATAATGTTATTAGAAAGAAATAATGATAGACTAAACAAAAGAAATAAAGGTAATGCGTACCTGTATTCTGCTATCTGCCTCTCACAGTCACCGACACCGGTTAGCCTTCCATTATCAGTTGTTTAAGGTTGCCAACGTCGGTTAGTCCTGCCGACGTCGGTAGGGGCAATGAGCCTAGAGGCTGGCGTTAGTCGGGGCAATGGGGCTTTGGACGAGTGTCAGGTTGAGTCTGTGGTTGACAGAATGGTCTGAGAGGTAAAAGGGTCTGTGCAAGGTTACAGGGAGACTGATAAGGTCCGTAGAGGGTTGGAGGGAGAGGATAAGTTGTCAAAAAGGAATAAAAGTATGAAGAAGGCTTTTCAGCCTTTGTAAGAAGAAGTCAGGTCGGGTCTGGTTGATAGTTGAGTTTGGTTGACAATACTTAGAAATAATGAAAAGAAACTAATTGCTTATACATTCTAAATTATTGAAATGATAAAAAGGGCAGAAGAATACTTACCTCCTGCTTGGTGTAGAGCCAGAGGCGTTTAAGATGCTTGTCCCTGTTGTGTTTGTAGCCAGAAGAGCATTGGTTGAAGTCTGATGATTGATTTTAGAGAGTTCTTGTTGATGTCCAGGTCTGAGAGCCGAGAGAGGAAGAGAGGTCAAATTCTGGGTCTTTGATTCAGGATTGTGATTTTTTGTGTCCCAGGGGGAAGAGAATTTGCCTTCGGGCCTATTTTAAGCGATCGACGTCGGCGATCCCACTGGCATCGGTCGACTAGTAACCGACGTCGATGGCTAAAAGATGGGAAAAAGGGCTAAAATTAGCCTTTTGCCCATTCTTCCAACTCCCAGGTCTAATTGTCATTGGAAAACGGTCGAAGGTGGATTAAATAAGCGTGAGAGGGTTGAAATAGGTCATAAGTTGGTCATAGAGTGATGGGAGGCATCCAAGGAGAGGTATTCAAGGCGGGGTGTGTCAAGGGGGGTGTTATTAATTCAAAATAAATAATTATTTTAAATTAATAAGTGTGTGGGTTAGGAATGTGTAGAAGTGGACCAAGGGGACCAAGGGGGGAGTCGACCAAGGAGTAGACACGATTTTGGTGTCTACATTTACCCCTTTTTGTCTTGTTGGTTGTTCTGACGAACTACAAGACAAAAATAGGAATAGGTTGCCCCAGGTATGGGATAAAGTCACTTTTGTCCTGTTAGTTGTTATAATGAACTGCAAGACAAAAATGAATGTAGGTTACCCTGATTATGGGATGAGATATTCCCCCTCAAAGCAGGAGTCAAGGGAAGGGAACCTGAAATCAAGTGCCAATTTGATAGAGAGATTGATGGATATGGTGAAGGTTTGAGGGTGAATGCTGCAAAGGGTGGGATTGCACGTATACCACTTCACGTGATGGCCAGGTCAAATTATCACAGGTCAAGGGTCGAGGAGTGCCAAAATTGAAATAATCGGGCCCCAGCATTTAGTCGTAGCTGATTGGGTTATTTGATCCAAGCTGTAGCTCCAGTGGTCGTCGTGTTCCAAGTATCTTGGGCTCAGGAAGTGCTCCTAAAAAACATGAAAATGTCACAAGTAGTGGAGATCAACTTGCTCGTGATCCAATACTTGTGAGGGTCATAATATGGGTTGCGAACAATTTTGCTAACCATTTGTGAGGTAGCATAGAAGCAATCAAAACAACCAAGGCATAGTTGTCTCAAAAGTGGTTATGGTCAGAGGAGATAGTCATGATCTCCAAGGTCATTGGTCGAGGTGAGGCTGAGGTAGTTGGTCCATTAGATGGACAGACGAAGGAATGACATGTGACAAAGGAATGGCTGAGCTAACCTCAGAAGACCCCATGTCAACTGAGTGCTGCCTACATAGCCCTGATCGTTAGGGCCTCAGGCTGATGTAGTTCTCCCTAAAAGGGAGGAAGAGGGTCGATTATGGATTGTTTTGGTCAAGGTCAAGTCATGGTCAAAGGTAGAATGGTTTGTCCATCAAGTAGAGGAACAAACGGATGTGGTCGAGCTAACCCCAGAAGATGTCATGTCAACTGAATGCTGCCTACATAGCCCCGATTTGAAGGGCCTCAAGCCAATGTAGTTCAGACTAAGAGGCAAAATGCTTGAGGATTGGTTTGGTCAGGTTAAGTCATGGTTAAAGGTTAAATGGTTTGTCCATTAGGTAGACGAACAAATGGATGTGGCTGAGCTAACCCCAGAAGATGTCATGTCATCTAAGTGCTGCCTACATAGCCCTTGTTAGAAGGGCCTCAGACCAATGTAGTTCATATTGAGAGTCAAAGTTGGTTGATAGGTTGGTTTGGTCAGGTTATAAATGATGAGGTTAATATGGTTTGTCCATCAGATAGACGAACAAACAGATGTGGCTGAGCTAACCCCAGAAGATGTCATGTCATCTGAGTGCTGCCTACATAGCCCCTGTTGGAAGGGCCTCAGACCAATGTAGTTTATACTAAGAGGCAAAATGGTTGATAGATTGGTTTAGTCTAGGTTATAAATGATGAGGGTATGATGATGTTACAGCTTTTTCCATATTATGTGATGGTGTATTCTGTAACATTGGTGATGTGGTCTTTCATTCCTAGCAATTTTCTATATTGGGTGATGGACGTATGCTAAAAATGAAATGAGTCTATTTTTATGCTTCAGCAAGTAATGGTTTATGCTTGGCATAAATTGTGTGGTCGATAGTTTCCATGTGTATTGGTGTCCATAGAAACTAGTGTGAATCGTCTATGAGTATGTTTAGTGGTCAAAAAAAAGTTTGGTTGGCAAATGATTTGGTTGAATGTGACCAAAGTGTGGGAAGTGAAAGGCATTGTGCCCTTTCATTGACACGGACCATAATGATAGCATAGGTAGGGGGCTTGTTTAGAAACAAAAACCCCATACATGCATTACGTCATTGACCATTGGTTGTGTTAGAGAAGTAATCAAATCACTTTGACATTAAAATGAGCTCGAAATCCCTTGAGTAGGTGATGTGATATATTAGGATAGGGTAAAACTTTTTAGTAGGGATAACTTTGCCCCTTTTTATAGGAGACCCTGAGAACGACTATAAGTCAAGTCCATGACCTTTTTTTTTTTGGGTAGACTGATCAATGTGGGAAGTCTACGTAGGGATGTTGTTTATTATGTGGTCATTTGTGAAGTTGATCGATGCAGGAAGCTTCTGAGAGTGTGTTGTTTGTAGCAAGATTTTTAGGCATAGCCATCTTTCGAGGGAGTGGTCTATATTTTTGCTTTATACATTTTTGAGGGCTTTGAATAGCTGTCCTTCGAGGGAGCAGTCTATTAGCTACAACAATGATGATACAACTGTCCTTCGAGGGAGCAGTTTGCATTTAGAGTTTATGACATTTTGATATTTTGACATCCAAATTTATTTTTGATAGAATTGTGAGTCATGGACAAGACTATAGAAGTTTAAGGGCTCCCTTTTATTAAGACAAAGCATTCATACTTTATAAAAGGGTTACATAGGGTTTGTTTTAGGGAAATAGGGTTGAAAGGAATGAGGATTAAAAGGACAGGGATTGCTCAAGGGATGAGCTCAAGTTAAATTTCAAGTGAACGAGTACTCGACTAACAATATAATGGTCACAGATGCAAGGCATTAAGAGGCTCAGGTTCTGGCCAGCCTTCAAGAGAAGATAGACGATAAGTCCTTGACCCATACTTGTGCATTATGATGTAAGGTCTGAGCCAATTAGGAGCAAACTTGCCTCATTTGCTTCTTTCTAAATTGGTCACGTGTTAAAGATGATTAAGAATTTGGTTGACGTTTGGTCGATGCTTGGTTGAGATGTTGTTGGCATGTTTGGTTGGATGACATTTGGTCGAGGTCGATAGTCAGGATAAAGTCAAATTCCCCTAGTTGCTTATGTGACAGGGAAAATGTCTGGCAGATTTAGTTTGAGAGGGCAAGATCTTGATCTTCTATGTTGGAGGTTGGAATCTCATAATGACTGAAAGTGATGGAGGCAATGGTAGGTAATGATGTGAGCAAAGCAGCCAGTGGTTGGGGGTCGTCGGGTTGGACCTTCACTGCCTGTAAGGCTTTGATCAAAGTTAGACAATCCTGCAGATAGTTTTGTATGAGGTCATACAAAGATGTCTTCACAGAGGTTTGGCGACGTTGTTTCACCATGGGGTCATTAATTGGGTTTGAATAAGTTGGTCGAGATGTGCCCAAAATTGAAATCTTGGGTTTTGATGGTTGAGGAGACTTGACGAATGGATATGTTTGGGGCAGAGAAACCTTCTCTTTCCCTTTATCCTTCATGATTTGTGACCTATTGGCCACATTGATGGTGTTGATTTCAAACAAAGGGGTTGAAGGTGATCGAGGGACCACAGTTTGATGATGGGCCCCCGATTTAGGTGAAGATGTTTGAGAGGTATGTGATGGTGTCGATGGTTTGGTTAGAGGGTGGTCAAGAGGATCCTTAGTGAGAAGGGTGTCCTTTTTGAAGTGTTGACGAATGATAGCCTTAAGAGCGCAACAACGCTCAGTGTCATGTCCGGGTGTGCGATGATACACACAAAATTTAGTGTCATCGAACCAAGATGGTTTTGGTTCGAGAGTTGATGAGTGTGAAGGTGAAGAC
The DNA here is from genome assembly GCA_037957365.1 of Torreya grandis. Taxonomy (NCBI): domain Eukaryota; kingdom Viridiplantae; phylum Streptophyta; class Pinopsida; order Cupressales; family Taxaceae; genus Torreya; species Torreya grandis. The sequence goes on from JARHVA010001548.1 coordinate 1,273,370, forward strand.
ATTTGGGAGACATGAGATGGTGTTGGAGATTTGGTGACAGTATCCTCAACAAGAGGGGTATTTTTCTCCATGAATTGGTGGATGGCAACCTTAAGGGCACAACAATTTTCAGTGTCATGCCCAGGTGTGTGATGATATTGGCAAATTTTGGTGTCATCGAACCAAGACAGTTTTGGTCTGAGAGGTTGAAATGGTTTGATAGGAAGAAGAGTGATGTTAGAGGATTGCAAAAGTTGGCGTAACAGCAAGGTGTAAGAACCTATTAATGGGTCTGCACGTTGTGTTGTAGTAAAAGTTGACAACTTCTATTTAGAAGCTATTAGGGGAGTGTTTTGTATCATCCTTTTATTTGGTGGTGTGGCCAAACGCGTAGATGACACTCTCGTGGTAGGAGGTGTTGGATGTTTTGAAGGAGGTATGTTTTTGTTAGGTGTTGGTCATAATGGAGGTTATTTGTTTTTGTTGGGTATCAGAGTAGGGAGCACTCCTATTAAGGTGGATGGGTGTGGGCCCAAAATAGAGGGCAATGATGATGGTGGAGGAGGAGTTTGCCGACGGGGTTTATCAGCCTTCTTTGGTTTATTGTGAGGACTACTTTTGTGCGAGGCAAGGTTTAAGTCTACCCTCATTGGATCTTCTTCAACTGAAGTGGGTGAGGTGGCGAGTTCCTCTCTCGATGGAGAAGGGATTGGAGATTGTGGCTCTTCGATAGGGCAGAGCGTAGGGATGGTCATGGCTTCGGTGTGTGGTTGATGTGTGGGAAAAGTATGATCCCCCATTGATGATAGGAAGGATGAGGGCGAGGATAGTGGTGTTGATATGGTCAAAGCGTCCTCCAATATGGGAGAAGTCAATGGAAAACTAACAGGAGAAGACGGTTCATCTACCTATGGAAGAGAAGTGGGAGAAGAAGGCTCTTCTTCCTGCGATGGACCAATGGGTGGGCTAACCTCTTCAGACTGTGAGAGAGGTTGGTTAGGCATAAGAGGTGAGACCGTGTTGACTGTGTGTATATTACGCTCTTGGGAGTCATTGGCCATGGTATGCACATTGTTTTGGCTAGGGGGATGGTTAGGAAAAGGTTGTCTAAAGATGTCAATGTTTTGATTAGGTGGTGCGTTTGGGTTATCCAAGACAAGATCACCTTTATCTATCATGTCTTGGACATTGTTTTTAAAGGTTTTGCAGTTGTTTATGTCATGGCCTTTGACACGGTGATATTGACAAAAGTCATTTTCCCTATACCATGTAGGGATGGCTTTTGAGGGGTTGAATTGAGGTGGTCAAATTTGAGGGAGATTGAGGACCCCCTATTTGACAAGTTTATCCAAAACAAAAGCGTATGATTCACCTATAGGAGTATACTGACGTTGTATATACCGTTGTTGGAATTATTTGGTGATGCTTTGAGATGTGGAAGGTTCGGATTGGTTAGTTATTGTAGAGGATGGTGATCTAACGACCATAGTGTTTGCTACTCCTTTGGACTTGGAGTGGGAAGAAGAAGGTTGGGAAGAAGGGTCATTTGACTTTGCGTTGGGGTTTTTACTATGCAATCTGACCTTGTTTTCTTTGACCGCATGGAGTTCAAGCTTCCTAGCCATCGTGAAAGCTTCATCAAAGGTGTGGAATGTTTGGACCCGTAGAGTAGAGGAAATATGTTTGGCACACGCCTAAGAGAAGAGCTCAATGAGCTCAGGTTGAGGCAAAGAAAAGGAGAGTTGGTTGATTAAGCCTCTCCAATGAGCAACAAAATTGGCTATGGATTCATTGTCAAACTATCTGATAGAGTATAGGTCCGTGATTGAGACCTTTTTGGTGATATTGATCGAAAAGTGGTCAAGGAAAAGTTGAGCTAGTTGGGTGAATGTGAAAATAGAGTGACTGGTGAGAGAGCTGTACTAATCAAGAGCAGCACCAAAAAGTGACATGGGGAACGTGCATAGCAACAACGCATCATCATGCACTATAAGATAACAAGCATGTCTGAATGCTCATAGATGTTGCTGTGAGTCTTCCTTACTCTAGAAGCAAGCAAAATTAGGAAGCTCCCACTGACTAGGATACGGTCAGATTGGGATGGAGGGATGGATGGGTTCAATACAAATTTGGTCATATGAAAGGACATTTTTTGAGCCCAAAACTGAGGTCTCAAGATTAGACATTTTGTCCATCAGCATTTTGATTAGATTGATTGACGGATTTGCGGGTGGGGCGCCCCCTAGGTTGTAAGGCACTTAGAAAGTGCTAGAAGGGGCGTATGACATAGATAGTTGCGCTTATATGGGCACAACGTATTGATAACTAGTCATTGGGACAGATGTGGAGACCAAGGGTGGTTGTGTCGTGAAGGTAGAAGGCACAACTAGGCTTGATGTTGCCAGAGGTGGTTGGATAATGGCAACACTAGCTAATGGATAAGTAGCCACCCTGGTGTTGATGGGGGTGAGGGTAGGTGGGATGGAGACAACTAGATTTTGGAAAGGGGTAGAGCTTTGTTGAATAGTCTGCGGTTGATGGGGGGCCAAAATCCTAATGGAAGTGGGCCCAAAGATAAAAGGAGAAGCCACACTTAGAAGATTAGTCATGGGCTGGTTATTAGTTGAGGCGACGAACTAGGTGTCTATGGGCTGGATTATAGATGCTGTTGATATGGTTGCACTAGTAAAAGGATAGGTAGTCACTCCTACATTTATAGGCACAAGAGTGTGTGGAGTCAAGACAATCAAGTTTTGAAAATGTGATGAACTTGGTTGAATTGAAGAGTCTCACATTTGGCTCTTAGAGAGATAGTGTTGGAGAGCCTTGGCATTATGGTCAAGGAATCTCTCAAAATTTTGATCCCCTTTGGGAATAATTAGAGATTGATCGGGGGTTGATTAGACAGGAGAATATTTAGTGTCTGAAGTACACTCCATTAGGGGACTTGGTATGAAAGGCGAAGGTGGGAGTGGTTGTTGCCTTGCATGGTCAACAAGAGTTTTGGTTTGACTACGTGTCAAAACCATTCAAGGCAAAAAGGTTCAGGTTTTAGGAACTGTGTTTTTTAGTCACAAAAAACCAGAATGGGTGTTTAACAGCCAAAAAAAAAGTCAAGTTTTAGGCTTGCTATTTTGGAAGAAAAGTTGCTGACAGTGACCAACGTCGGTAGAAAAAACCGATGTTGGTAAAAAAAAGTTGCTGAAGTCAGTGGTAAAACCGATGTCGGTTACTGTGTTGTTGGGAAGGAAGAGAAAAAAAGGTTCTGAGTTGTTTGAAGCTCAGAAAAATGCGGCCTCACCAACTCAAAAAATTTAGATAAAGGAAAAAAAGAAGATGAAGACAAGTAGACCCTAAACGTTAAATATCTAAGAATCAATTTTTAGAGTCATGTTGGCTTATGCCTTAGAAGAGTGTGTGGGAGGTTGGATTTTAGAATGGGTCCTAGAAGAAGTAGTCTAAGGTTGGTTTCAGGTTAGTTTTGGTGCTCAAGAGTCTGTGTTAGGTTCCGTACATGGCCTAGTGCTAAGGAGCGAGCTCCCATCACTTCACGAGCCCAGAGATAAGCTGGGTCGCTTACCCAGTATATACTTCCCCTAGAGTTTATACTCTGCCAGAGAACAGAGTGGGCTCTTTCCTTGGTAGTGAAGTCCAAGTAGGATTACCAGGAAGGGTAAGGTATCCGCTAGGTGATGAAATCCTAGTCGGACCTTGTCTCAGGTGTGTTTAGATGTTTGATTTGTGATAGTGGTCTGGTCGTGTAACATAAGTGCACTACGCTTTATTCATAATGCATTTTAAGTTACTAGGTGAGCTAAAAATGCATGCAAGTATAAATGAAATGCAAAAGATTTTTAAGCCCAAATTGAAATGTGTGTTCGGATGCAAACAAGTTGAGAAAAGGTTAAGAGTATGACTTCACTACTCTAAGATGCAAGTAGGAAAGGTGACAAGAAGAAAAAGAAAGATTCTTTTTAACTTTGCTTATGATGTCGTTTGGAAGAGATAGAAGAAAAGAGTGCAAGAAGAGACCTAATGCACCTATATCAAAAGTTTGCTTTTAGAAGAAAAAGTATGAACCCAAGAAAGACTTCTAGGGTCCCATCGGGCGTGCCAGAATGTTTCTAACAAGTTTTCGCTTTTCCACATTCAAAAGGATGAAAGAAACTGAGATAAATGGTCAAGGGTTTGTACGTACCCGAATGAAGTTTGCGCACCGTTATCTAGACGTTTGAAGGAGCCCCTCTTTGGCTGTGCAGGATGACACCTGTAAAGAGAAAGACAAACAAGAAGATTGTTAGATAGATAGATGGTGGATTACCAAGTGAAAGCTCAGTCCCATAAGTGTAAAGACTTCCTTTAGGGATGACAGTCCACTTGTTGATGAAAATAATGTTACTAGAAAGAAATAATGAAAGACTAAACAAAAAAAATAAACGTAATGCGTACCTGTATTCTGTTGTTTGCCTCTCACAGTCACCAATGCCGGTTAGTCTACCATCATCGATTGTTTAAGGTTGTCAACGTCAATTAGTCCTATCGACGTCGGTAGGGGCAATGAGCCTGGAGGCCGGCGTTGATCGAGGCAATGGGGCTTTGGATGAGTGTTAGGTTGAGTTTGTGGTTGACAGAATGGTCTGAGAGGTAAAAGGGTCTGTGCAGGGTTACAGGGAGACTGATAAGGTCCGCAGAAGGTTAGAGGGAGAGGATAAGTTGTCATAAAGGAATAAGAGTATGAAGAAGGCTTCTCAATCTAAATAGGAAGAAGTCAGGTCGGATCTGGTTGATAGTTGAGTCTGGTTGATAATACTTAGAAATAATGAAAAGAAACTAATTGCTTATACATTCTAAATTATTGAAATGATAAAAAGGGCAGAAGAATACTTACCTCCTGCTTGGTGTAGATCCAGAGGTGTTTGAGACGCTTGTCCCTATTATGTCTGTAGCTAGAAGAGCATTGGTTGAAGTCTGATGATTGATTTCAGAGAGTTCCTGTTGATGTCTAAGTTTGAGAGCCGAGAGAGGAAGAGAGGTCAAATTTTGGGTCTTTGATTCAAGATTGTGATTTTTTGCATCCCAGGGGGAAGAGAATTCACCTTCGGGCCTATTTTGAGCGATCGACATCGGTGATCCCGCTAGCGTCAGCCGACTAGTAACCGACGTTGGTGGCTAAAAGATGGGAAAAAGGGCTAAAATTAGCCTTTTGCCCATTCTTCCAACTCCCAGGTTTAATTGTCATTGGAAAACGGTCGAAGGTGGATTAAATAAGTGCGAGAGGGTTGAAATAGGTCATAAGTTGGTCATAGGGTGACGGGAGGCATCCAAGGAGAGGTATCCAAGGCAGGGTGTGTCAAGGGGGTGTTATTAATTCAAAATAAATAATTATTTTAAATTAATAAGTGTGTGGGTTAGGAATGTGTAGAAGTGGACCAAGGGGACCAAGGGGGGAGTCGACCAAGGAGTAGACACGATTTTGGTGTCTACACATACACACAATGAGTTTTCAAAAACATATATACCATATCAAATATAATCAATCATGAATAGGCATCAAGCCCTCACTCTTAGTCTCAGTCTCTCCACCAATAATAGTCTCATAATCCACTCTAGCACTCGATGGCTTTATACCTCCTCAAGCTCCTAAATGCCTCTTGTGATGACTCTCTCACTCCAGTAGTTGACCATGTTTCCTCATGCCAGTCCTCATACCACCTTTGAAGGTTTTTGTACTCATCCATGATCCTCATGATAACATAACCATAATCAGGTGGAGGCATCCTTGTCTATCTAGCTCTGCTCTCAGCTCATCTCTCTCTTGCTACCCTAGCATATGCAGTTATCACTATAACAGCCCTATCAAATAGATGAGCATAAATACCAACTGTAACCATCACTCACTCTATCAATCCCTCCTCCATAATCATTAGGTACATGTGTAAGGTCTTAAAGTGTAGACTCAATGATGGTCTCCTAATAATCATCATCTCCACTCCCCACCCCAACATGTGCCTTAGCATGTGTACCTCACACCCCACTTGTACACAAATTAGGGAATTACATTAGCTATATGCTATAAAAAACAAACTAATAGCACAAATTTTTAAATAATTCAAATGAATTTGCTGCTTACCTCCCATCATTTGGATCGGTTGAGGATATTCATACTCTAGATCATTTCCTCCATCAATAGGGTACAATGGAGCTCACTGATGACTCATCTACCATACAACATACATGTTTTTATATATAACATCATCCACATTAGGAATATCCATATCCACATCTTGTGCATCCAAAGGTAATGGTGCTAGCTCAACCTCTGTAGGCCTCACATGAGCCCCTACCCTCATAGGTACTTGTGCACTCCTCACCCACACCATGCTACTAGGGGCACATCCTATGGTACCCTAAACTATCTAGTCATGCACTCATATACTCCAACCCAACCATCATGTATCCAATAATTGACCATCATATACAATAACTGCACTTCATCCTTGGCCCACCCAAAAAATCCTCTATAAGGCCTCCATATAATGTCACCAACCACCAATCTATCTAGCACCCACCTATAATGATCCATCCTAGGATATAGGATATCTAATGTACTCATCCACCACTCCCCAAATGGCTATGGAGGTGCCCACTTATCCCTCACTAATCCTATCAGCCGCATAACTACTATGTCCTCATAATCCCAATAATGCAATAATATTACTACACTCATTCTGCCACTAAATGCCTCTTTTGTAATCTTTTATAGATCCATATATAGGTGGGATAGCATAATCATCCCCCATAAGAATATAGTGCCATATACCTCAACACTACGTATAACCCTATGCAGCTTATATGCAATAGAAACTTCACTCCCATCCATAACAACAAACGATGTCAATAACACAACCATCTACTTTTGTAAGTACAGAACACTAGACTGCACAATAACTAACAATAATACATCATTTTCACTCCCTCTTTGATGTATAACTGAGGGCACACTAGTAAAATACAAGGATGCATGATAAATAGCATCAACACCCATGTCATCCTGCAATGTCACACATCATCCACTAATCAGTAAATGTAAAATGTGATATGCATCCTCTAGAGTCACAATAATCTCCCCTATAAGAAGCCAAAAAGTACATGTATCTTCATTCCACCTCTCACATAAGGTGGTAATCAAATATATATCCCACTACACCGTGTCTAGGTCACACACATGACCTAACCCTACCATATCCATGACAACTCTCTCATCAAAAAATAATGGTAAAAGCCTCAATGTCTCCATCACCTGGCCTCTGCAAAACTCTCTCATCTACACCTCACCCTAAGAACACCATAAAAAACTTATACATAAATCAATAATGCCAAATCAAAATCCAAAATAGAACAACAATCAACAACAAAGCAACATCACTGAAAAAATAAGCCTTCAAGATAATAGTGCTGGGTATAGATTAATGGCATTGGATAAAAGCACTGTAACCTAGACAAGAGAATTGGAACTTAGACAACAACGTTGGATGTAGGACAGGAGCATTGGAACTAGTGAAATTTTCCTAAGACACTTTAAATAGATCAAAAACACCAAAAATAGGCTTCAAAATAGACAAACATCAATCATTTTAGTTTCTTAATAGGGTAACGTCACCACCAGCCTGACCTTGGACTACTAACTGCTCGAATTGGGTCATGGCAGGTGCTCATCTCCTTAGCATTTTCTCACTCTAAGAGCTCAATATCTCAACCTAGTCAATGAACAAATGAATAAAGAATCATTCTGATTTCTTATATCAACCAAGTTTTTTATTTAAAACAAAATACTATTTTGACCATAACTGAAAGCCTAGAACTTCATTTTTCAAATCATTTCTACTGAATCATGAAAATGATACCTTTGACATCATGCAAGCTTTTCTCTCTTGCTACTTTATTTTCCTATTTTAAAATGCACATCTCTATATTTATTTTATACTCAGACACACACCTTGATTATCACCAATCAAAACTTGTTCGACTTTCAACAAATTCTTCTAATCAATCAAACAACCTCTCAAGTTATTCACAACAAGCCAACATTATTTCTACTTATGCCACTAGTCATCAATTTTGGCTTGACCTCCTCTACCACAAGTTTCATCCCTCTCCAAAAGTGGGGCATCATTCCTACTATTCATATTTCTACACTTACCCAGCATGCCCATCCACTCTCATAAGTGGATACACCATGATTCGTACACATCTAGTAGTCAAATTATCAGATTTAGCTCAAATCAATTGAAATATATAGTGATTTAGATTACATGGGTCACTCAACATTATTTAGGACATTCAGCGGGATATACTTTCAGTTTACAAACACATAAACTACTCAGATATAGTAGTTCAAATCATATGGATCTATAGTGAATTCAACTTACAGGTATACAGACTATTCAAATATAGTAGTTCAAATTATATGGATTCATAGTAACTTTGATATAGATTTAGACTCACATACCATATTTGGGGGCATGTATATTACTACATGTCTCACACATACAACTTCATATAACATGACATAGTTACAGGACCAAATAATAGATTATAAGCATAGTGTTTTGATCTCTAGTTTTTCACATGGGGCATGGCACAATATGTCATATCACATGTAGTTATACATATTTCCATATTGTATAGATGCATCACTCACATACCAGATTTGGGGGCATGACATAGATGTTCATGTTCTTCATTATCTAAGCTTATACAGATGGAATGGTAAGACATGCCATTCTCTTATTACACATTGACCATATTTTCAAATTACACCCAGTGGTACCCAAGTTGTCATCAGACTGGACTACATAGTTATCTACAATGGTTGGTCCATTATATTACCCAGACCCAGACTACACTAGTTTGTGCAGGATAGAGGACAAACATTGGTTTTGGTCCTCTGAGCATTTCTTAGTTCTAGTTTAGATATTCAGAGTGGGGGCATGACAAATTTTTATCTTCACAACATATAAATTCTATACACACATTCTAGATTCAATGAGTTTATGTGGGACAGAGGACACACATTAGTTTTGGGCCTCTGAGCATTCCTCATTTTTTAACCAGATTCAACATAGGGGACCAACATTGTCCTCTTTCATGTTACATGGATTCCACTTTCAGATCTAGTATAGAGGGCATCCATTTCATGGATTCCTTCTTTTTATATGCACTATTTGGCTCTCCATCCACTTGCATAACCAAGAAGTGAGTTAGAACCTTTGTAGCACATTTATCTCAACATAGGTAGGTTCAGGTATGCATTTTATTTTATTTCTTTTACTCTAGTACTTCATTTCATTACATAACTAAAATAAAAGGGGGCAAATATATACACCCTAAATTGGTCAACCAATCACACATATCATGTATTTTCATTGTCTTTTCATAGGAGACTCTGATTGGAGAATATGAGCCTTGTTCACATTAGCCATGTCTTTTGTTTTACTTATCTTGGTCTTGTTTCATGCTTGAATCACCTTTTTACTTATCCCTAGTCATCTCGAGCTTTTCAAATGGTCATCCACCTTAGCCAGGTCAAATTTCCTAGGCCAATCCTATCCTTCCAGGTCTCGAGCTTGTAGGATAGGAGCATCAGAATAGGACTATATCATTGAACCCTAGCGTGTCCCATTTCCAATGCTCCTATCTAATTGTAGTTTTGAGTCCCAATGGTTAGGTTCTCTCACTTAATGAGTCCCAAGCCCTTCTTAGCTTCATCCTTAAGTTTTGTTTGTCTTTCTAATTTCAACCAAATGTAAATAAAAGTTCTCAAATTCAAAACAAAGAGTCTTCTATATAAAGGACTTCATAAGGCATTTTATATCCAGCACTTACTACTTTGGCATAATACATAATTAAAAATTAGTCAATAGTATAACTCAACATTTTGCATCACATATAGATTTGCATGCTTGATCAAGGAAGGGCCTAGGTGAAAGTTCATTCTTGCATCTACTATGTGTGTTTATTATGCACGTTCCTTAAGGGAAAACTACATTTGATCTGAGACTCTAGCCTAAGGGTTAATGCAGGCAATGATCATGACAATAGGGGTTTTAGATTGAGTGATCATACTTCCTCTAACCTAGTTTTTACCCCTTTTAATTTTGATGTATTTATTATTTCATGTGCATAGATGGACCCAAGGTTTTGAAGATTGAAAAAAACTCTACAAGGAGCTCTGTTGACATTCAAGATTTGAAATTTCATAGGTAGGCTCACACAAGGACAAAGGACAAAACCCAAAAAAATTAGATCTCTATGACTAGTTTAGATAATAGAGATAGGACATATATTATAGCACAAAACCCTGAAGTGTCTTATTTTTGGTGCTCCTATTCTTTCACTGAATGAAAGATAGATCCAAATTCCTGACATCTTCTCAGTCTTGTGCAATAGTTTTCAGTCTTTGAAATAGTCATCTCAATCTAATTTTCTAGATAAGTTACTTCTCTTCTCTATGTCATTAATTTGATAAAAATCTATATTTTATCATATTATATTAGATTTTCCCCCTTACTCTAGACCCTTTATTGTTTAGAAACTAAACACTAGATTCCCAAAAATAATAAAACACATACATTATCTTTAAAGCTTAACAACAAATGTAAACTAAAATATTTCCTAAATTACATGGTGAAAATTCATAAAATCTTGGAATCATATGTGTTTTATCATGCTTAAGAGGATACAAGAGGTTTTAGGGTGATTGGTTTTATTTTCACACATGTGAGGTGTTAGAGCAAGCACACAAGGCCTGATCCTAAACTATAAAATAAAGTAGAACATAGATTGAGTTGGTTCTTGAAAACTTGGGATTCTCCCTATGCCTTTAAAGGATTATTCAAGGAATAATATTCATTTGGCTGATGCTCTTTCACATCAAGATCAAAATGGAATCAAGGAGACCACCATCCCCAAATATAGGTTGACTCATAAAGGCATTTGACCACATCAAACACTTTAAATAACCATGATTCTCCTTCTATGTCTTCCTTCATTCAAGGCAACCTCATTTTAAAGACAAATGTTAAGTAATTTTATATTGAGCTTCTCTTAGCTTCAAGAATATTATTATTTTTACTAATAGTGCCAACCGCATGAAGGTGGAAGCTTATATGACATCACCAACCTACCAAAAAATTGTTAGTAAGTAATTAAAAATAAAATTTATATGTACACTACCTATAAAATCATCAAAAATTGGTAAAATTGATTATATCTAAATTTTATAAGTCAACATACTTGCACATATCGATCCATTGAACCACTAGGATATGCTCTAAACTTGATAGTATCAAGAATAGTTTCATGATCTGACTCATGAACTTTCCATAGATTCCTGTTTAATGGCCTCCCATGATATTTTCTCAATTGAATATTCATTTCAAGAAATAAATTTTAATAGTGCAATATCTTTCTATGTGTTTTAAAGTCTTCAAATGACCATATATCTAAATTTTTGATTGGATATCATCGAAGTCAAGTTTCAGTGACTACCACAGACCTAGTAGGATACTCAATGGTTTCTCCATCTATGACTATGAAAGTCAATTTTTTATTTTTATTTACACACCAACATAATTAGTAATGTGTCCCCTCTTCATTGTCCTCATCTGTAATAACTGAAAAAACATGCCTTGTATCATATAAAAACAATATTTAATGATAATATATGAAGATAGATAATAGGATTAAATAGTACACAATGAATAAAATTATATCTAGTTGCACTAGATCAAATACATGGTCAAAGTCATGTGAGGATGCCATATCTGTGAATTGCAATCTCACGGACCCTGAATGTGTTAATTGGAATCAAAGGTCTAGAATTCAATTCATCCACTCACTCTTGTGACTCACACTCATTTCAAATAGAGTCCATGCATGCAGAAAAAAAATGCCAAGTGTCTTGTATGAATAATCTAAGAGTCTACATTTGAGCTATGAAATAAGTGGAGTTCACTTGAACCCATTATAGTCATCTAATCGTCATACTTTCCCAAATTTTATTCCTCCATTAACCAAAAAATGTCTAAAAATAGTATAATTTAGTTGAACACCATGACACATGTTCTCATTACACCATTAAACAACACTTTATGCATTAGTCAAATGAGCACCCTCATCAAACTTCAACTCCTCCCTTACAATGACTCTTTTTACACATGTTCATGCACTATCATGTTCTTATTTTCCATGGCTAGCCTTAGTGAAATTTTAATTATGTTCTACACCATTGGTAACGTGCATCTTGATCAACCAATAAAATATCTATGCATTCTTGAATTGTAATGTGCAATTGTCTGACCAAATGTAATGCTGATTGAAATGATTGTTTCTCTTAGTCAATTATTCATAGAACTTCTCAAAATAATCATACACGTACTCTGTACAATGTGAATAGTCATCACTAATATATAAATAGTACTCCCGTAATATTTTTTGATCTTGCTCAATATTATTAGGTGCATGCATGAATGATATATGCATGAATATGGTAAATTGTGATGAGTTGTCATTTTGTGACTGAACTTTCATTTGTGGTTTGAATGTGTAATTTTTACAAATTTGACTACTAAAACAATCAAACCAAGTGGGAATGTACTGTTGCTTATCTTGAATTATTTATCCAACCATCTAGCCCTGTGTTTGTGCCTTGAATACTCAAACAATTTCTCCTTGAATTTGACATAAATTCTAAAATGGGTATCTATTTTATAAAAAGTTCTCACCTTTTAGATTTTTTTCCATCTTTTACTTGATAAGTCATAGATTTGTGTTTGTTCAAACTAACTAATTCATGTCAAATTAAAATTGTTTCATCTTCATGGATACAATTTTTTATTTTTAGCAATCCACCACAAATGCTGCAATTTCCATCCAAACATGCTTTATTATAAAAGAACTATCCATCCAGTCTTTCATAAAAAATGGTTGAAATAAATTCCCTAGATGATTTTGGAAAAAATTCTAGGCCACACTCCTGTAAAATATTATTAGTATGCAAAGTATAACAAATATGATGAAAAACATCATAGTGCATTACAAACTTAACATGTTGCCTACAACAAGTGATGCACGTGTGATTTATTTTTACATAAAAAAGTTTGGCCATCTCAAAATATATTTGACTAATATAAATTTGTGGATGTTATTCCAAAAATATGGAGTATATTTACATTTGAGTCATATCTAAGAAATGTTTTGGATGTGGTTTATGGTTACGAGAACCAACTCTTATTTTGACTACATCTCTTGCATTGGGTGAAACTCTAGTATTGTCCTTCTAAAATTATGCAAGTAACTCTTTCAGAGCATCGGTTATAGACTTTTCCTTTCATGAAAGTCAACTAGAGAATGCCCAGAGCTCATTGGTATTGGGTTTATTAAGTCTTTTGCATGTTGAAATTGCTTTCATTAATGATTTTATATTAGTATCAAGTGCTCGGCTTGTTTTTAAAATCAATCATTTTTCCCTGTTTGACTACTTACTACACAAATTTTGATTATATGTTGGGCAACATTACAATATTTTTTTTATGATTTAGGGCCTAGAGTATGATGTGCATCATGTAAGTTGTCAATAATTTTTGCATTTTCATCATCCATATTAGATGTTCCTAGCCCTAATGTGTACATGGTAGGTCTCATCTTAATCAATTTCATCAATGAAATAAATAATTGATATCTTTTAGTATCATGAGTCAAATTATGAAAGAAACTATCCCAAATTTCATGAGCCAGTCTTCTTGAATGACAGTCAAACATTTTGTTAGGCATTGGTTTCAAAATAATTTTATCGACTTCATTTAAGTACTTACCTTTTCTATGCAAAATTTTTAGAGGTTTTGTTATTGGTGGAACTTGTTGAGAGGGTGTTTCAAAATTTTAATTACTTTTGTTGATTAGTCGTGGGATGACATTTTATTCATTGTTTCTTTTCTCATTATATGCTTCTTTGAAATTTTATTCATTGCTAATTTCATCATTATTTATTTCCATTAAAATTTATTCATTGCTAGTGGGCAAGGCATCATGCATACAATCATCATCAATAAAATAAAAAATACTATACTTTGAATGTGAGCTTCCAACATTATCTAATTCATTATTATCAATTTCATCATTATGCAATTCATTATAGTCAATTCCATCATTATTGAATTAACTATTTTCAATTTCATTAGTATTCAATTCATTATTGTCAACTGCATCATTATCTATGATATTTGGCTCAATAGAGATAATTTTTGTAGCTTGTTTTAAAGGAAGTGCTTGAATTTGTACCTAATTTTTTTTCTCACCTCTTGTATTTGCTCAAGTTTTTTGTTCTTCAAATATTTCCTCTTTCTCAAATGTGTTCCATCACCCATTGGACAATTGATAGCCTTTCAATGGTGGGGTCAAAAAAAGCACTTGATAACTCTTGTTCTCAACTTGCATGTAGTGCACAAAGAATGTCTGTCGATATGGATTTCTTGAATAGGGTAAAAAAAATAGCTAAAAAGTATTTATTTATCTATATAGACATAACACATATGCATTATAGTATATCAGGTACTCGTTATAGTATAACATGTACATGTTATATAATGCATATGCATTATCAATTTGAATTTAAAATTTGAGCATTTTGCCTGAAAAATGGCATGGATTCTCGAGCCAAAAGCTTGGACCTATCAATCTATATTTGAGTTTGAGAGCTTGGATAAAAAAAAACAAGAAATTTCAACTTCTTTCACCAAATACACTATGAATTTCAACGAGCCAATTGATAAAATTATTACCACGATGACAAGCACATTCTCCTCTTTTCAAATATATAATTTTTAGATTATTTTAAGGTTACAAAATATGTTTATTTCTAACTATATATTTTTTAGGCTGCCACATGCCATAAATATACATGCCTATACATGTTAATATAATTTAGTTTTCATTCATCTAAGTGCAAAATAAATTATACGGTCATAAACTATGCCTAATTATACACACATTTAAAAAAAAACTATTTTATCTTTTTTTGAGGTAGTTAGGGGGGCCACACGGCTGGCTATCCATTTTTATATCAATTTTCGGGATCTATTTACTTATAAAATTAATAATAAAAAATATCCATTGATTAAAAAAAATTAGGTCACAAACTAGAAGATATATAAATATTCACCAAAGGGTTTCAAATAATATTAAATGATATTCAAAAAATGGTGGGCTACACGGCCATCTATCCACTCTGTTTTCATGAAAAAATAGGTGTTCCTATTCAATTTTTAGATTTTTGACCTAGTTATACTTAATCATTAAAAAAAATAGTGTTTTGGAAACTAGACTTGAAGTGCTATAATCTATGTTCTTAAAGCATCTTCAAATTTTAAGTGTAGCTATTTCAAATTATCTACATAAGTTTAATTTTTTGAAGTTTCAAGAAAACTATGTCCATGGATAAGTTTTTTTTGTCCCTCAACTTTGTGCACTTACCTAAATCTTGAAAATAATGACACTAATAAATCGTTTCACTAATTTCAAGATCAACCTTTCACCTATTATTGAAAGGCTTAATTTACAACACACAAACCTAATATACTATGATCCACATAATAATATATTAACTACGAATGAATGAATATATTTACTTCCTTAGCCTCCCCTCTCAATTTATATAGATTTAAAAAAAATTAAAAACTTTTCCTTACAACATTTTTTTACCGTGGCTAGATGTCATGTTGGGGTCTTTGCAAGTTTTCTCCCTTCTCCCATTTTCCCTTTCACGGATCCACTCTAAGAACCATTCACTTCAAATTATTAAAAAGATTACATGAGCAATTGATGAAGTGGGTACCTCCATGTTTTTTTGCATGATTATCCAAAAACATCAATGTCTTACATCATCTGTCTATATTGTTAATTTTTTTGATAAAAACATTTGGGGGTCTTCGTTGAAATCAAATATTTCACTGACAATGTCTACTTCATTTTAAAATTAGACACAAGCATCGCTAATCCCACCAAAGTTTTAATAATCTCTATGTATTGATATGGTTGAACTCTATAAATTCAAACAAAATCAAAGGAAATCTTTATTTATTTGGTTAGACACTTAAAGAAGGTAAAATTTACAAAGATGGAAAGTTTTTGCGATATTCAGGGAAGGTGATAATGAGAAGATGAGAAAGTACTTCCATATATATATTTTTATTAAAAAACACATTTTATTATATAAAAACTTTACAAAATAAAATATAGCTAGTCATACCAAAAAAATGGGTGGAAAAGTCACACCCCAAAAACACATTGGGCTATAGAATCCCTGGGAACCGATCAGAACATCTAACATGTGTGCACTAACAACCAAAAAAGGATAAAGCACAAACAAACAAACAAACAAGTCCTTAAGCAACAAAAACGAACATGGTAGCAGGTGGTGGAGGATCTTGAGGCTTCCATATTTTTATAATTATATGGTTAAATAAATACTAGCATATATATTTTAGATAAATTTATGTAAAATATATCGAGGCACTTGTATGTATTGAATTGTGACATTAGTGGAATAGATACTTTAAAAATGATATCCATCATTATATTTTATATAGATTTATTTAAGATATGTATGCTAGTATTATATATATTAGTATATAAAATTATATAATATTAAATATAATTAATTTATAAAATAATATAATATATAATATTATATTATATATTCTATAACTATATTATATTATAATATAATATATTAAAATTAATAATATATATCATTTTCATATGAAAAATATAATCAATAATAATATATTATATCATTATTTATAATTATAGGCACCCACCAAATATTTCATCATGGCAAATAAATAATTAAATTATTTTATCTTCAAGTAAATAAAATTACCACAACAAAATTATGATTCATCATCATGCTATTGCTAAAATAATTAAATATTAACACACGCCATTATACAAAGCACTAAAGAAACACATATCGGTGTAATTAACAATTATATTTTATATCTATTTTTTGTAGTAGAGAATTGATAATTTTAATTGAATTTCATGTTTCCTTATTTTTTCAAATTGAATTTCAATGGAGCGATAAGAGGGAATCTTGGGGTCTATGGTATTGGGTGTGTGATTAGGGATATCACGTGTTCACTAAATTTGACTAATGGCACAAGTAATGAAATTGAAGCAAAGCCATTAGTCTTGGGGCTTCAATTAGTCTATCAATGTGGCAATAGTGCTAGATATTTGACAACAAGGTTGAATTTTAGACCCTTTTGTGGCACGGTTCATAGTCCACTCCTAACAAGGGAGTGTGGGGGGGAATGGCCCCCTACTATTGTTGTAGAGAAGTTTAGGGGGGACAACATCCCCAAAGCAAAAAATCAAGGAGTCAAACCCCTATTTCTAGGAAGCTGAATTCCACCAGATTCTATTTTTAGAAGAAAAGTCTTAATGGTATTTTTCCACTCTATTTTTAGGAGGAGGAATCCTAACAATGATTTGCCAATTAGGCATATTCATCTTTGTGGAGTTCACATGTAATCTACACAATGAGTTCACATGTAATTTGTTCATCTTGAAATTAATAAAACTTGATATCTTGCACCGTGGATGTTTCCTTAGCTTGCTAAGGTTTTACCATATAAATCATGTGTTTTGTCTCATGCATGTTAGATATTTTTAGCTATTTAATTATCTTTGTTATTATATTTATCATTGTAGAGTGTGTGAATTCCCAATAAGTAGGAGAGTGATTATTTAGGGAGATTCAATGGTAATAATCTATTCTCTAAGGAATAAAAAAGCCATAGACATGGAAATTTAAGAACATTTTTAGCAAGGCTTGGACACTTTTGTCCCTTAGACTAAGTGGTTTGCTTCCCATTACTTTTGAGAGGCTAATTTAGTTGTGGACTCCCTTTTCAACCCATGGGATTAATCAACAAGAGGACTTGGTTGTAGGTAATCTTTAGGAAAGGTAGCTGGGTCTTAAGGATTATTGGGGGGATGGGAAGTGATGGGGGAGCCAACTCGCACCCCCCCCCCTCCCCCCCCCCCCCCCCCCCCCGCCCCATCACCTCTCTCCTCTTCAATTCTTTTTTTATTATTTTTATATCTTCAACATGATTATCTTCACTCTCTGCACACATGGAGGGATTAATTTTGTATTATGGATTTCATTTTATTTTTTTGGGTCATTCATGCCTAATGATGGACGTGTATTTTCATACTCTTCAAGTGTGGCCATGAGTCTTGTGTTAGTTCTCCACCCTGTCATTTTAACCTCGTAACATTTTCAGTCCTATCTCATTCTACCATGTTGATTTTTAATTTTGAAGGCATTGTTTTCATATTTTGTTGTGTTCCATTTTCATTTTTCCTACTTATGAGATGGGGTCAATAAGTGATCTAGTGGCAATGGAACCATTTTTTCCTTTATGTTGATTGTAGGAAAATGGAATTTGATAGTGCTTTCTTAGAATCAGGATTGAAGAAGAATGTTTGGGATCATATGGGGGTTGTCATCTTATTCATTTGGAATGTAGTTTGCATTAACTATGTCTAGATGGAAATTCATAATTGAGTAAACTCTAACCTAGCTTAGATATTTATAAGCAACCTACAAATAATTTTTCAAGACAAGGAAACTACAAGGACTATGGAATAAGAAAAGGTCAAAGCAATATTCAAGGGTGGTTTTCAAAGACATTAGAATTCATTGACATTGAGTGTCCTATTTTCCTTCCTATCATAGGCATCAAAAATCATGGCTCAGTTTCTTTAAAACTTTTCAGGGATTGAAAGGTAGGTTCTTTGTTTTGGTAGATTATTTGGAGAAACTACAAAAAAATTATGTGGTAAATTTCCTTGATGGAGATACATTCTCTACTCTAAACTTTCACCTCCTCAAGGAATCAAGTGAATATATGAGTCCCATGCTTGAGAATAATACGGTGGAGAGAATAATAAAAATGATGAAGGTTTTTCTCATGGTAGCAAGGATGAAACAACAAGTTGGTGTGGTGAGCAGTTTAGGCACTGGTGGTGATCAAGGTCATGGTGGCTTGATTAGCAATAACTTTGGTAATGTTAGTGTCTAAAAATTTGGTGGATCTAATGGGGCTCACTTAGGTTTGGTGCCAAACATGGAGGTGGGGCTCATGCAAGACATGGGGCAAGGACCAATGTAGGGAAATAAACATGGGTGCATGGTAAATGAGCCTGAACCTCTTTGGGTTACTTTAAAGTTCACGTTGTTTACTCTTGTTGAGGGTGGCCATCTAGTTGTTTTACAGTTTATATATTTTCATGTATGTCTCTTTAAATTATATATGTAGGCAAGTTTTTACCCTATTTATTCCTTAGGGTTTTTTGAATTCAAGTTGTACCACTTGACCTAGGATTTAGCCTTTCTGGGTAGTTGGTCATGGATATTTTTGATAACTAGCCAGTTTTTGTACTTATTTAAATAAATACAAGGATAAAGGACCTCCTACCCTCATTTATATATTAAAAAATTAATGTAATTAAAAGGTAAAGTTTTTGTAGTCTATAACTTTGATGAAACTATAATATGAAAAAATTGATGTAAGTCATAATACATCATATTAGTTCATAAAACAAGTAATTATATCTAATCAAATGTAAAACAGTGAAATTTGACTTAGTTATTAAATTAATTCCCATGTAACAGTGATAAGAGTGGGTTTAGAGAAGTATTTATTTTTTATGTAAATTTGGCAATAGTCGTCACAATCCGACCATAAAATCAAAAGTTTTAGGACAACATAATGATGATAAAAATAATAATCGCAACCTAAGTACCTTAAAATAACCATACAATCAACACTTTTGGTACTCAAAACCATACAATGAATGTTTCCAAAAAATAAAATATGGTTAACATGAACTTTGCTAGTCAAGTTTGGGTCTCCAAAATCTCGCTTATCTTTTTGATATTTTGCACAAATCTATAGTAAATTAATATTCTTTAAAATATAATGGGGTAGTTGAACCTATAGAGGATAAGGAAAATATTCATTTTTGGGCATTTGTTTAGGGTCTACTGGGTTTATAAGCATTGACTACAATTATCAAGCCTATAAACAATTCACAATATTGAAAATAACATGAGAAGTAAATTATAAATCAACCAAACAATTTAGTGGAATGTAGTTTCTAATCTACCATGACTTTGAAAACTATAATGAATGCTTGATTTCTTTATAATATAATATTAAATGTTATATGTTGTTAAAATTTCCTAATATTCTTAAATTCTTTCTCTAAATACTTGAATTGATTGCTTGTGCTCATTCATTATATGTTCTAAATGCACTGATAAAATTGTGTATTTATAGAATTTTTAAATTGGAATTAAGACCCTATTAGTTCACGAACCAATACACAATGGTAAAAAATGTCAACATCCCCAGAAACATACACATTTTTTATAAATCCATTAGTGTGAATACTTAACAACATGACTCATCAATCTTCATCAACACGATGTCTTGTCTAACTCAAAATGGAAAATATTGAAATTATTACAATAATTACCTTCAAATGGATTTAGTTTGTTAAATGATAAAGACAAGGGCCCCCAACCAATCCATCTATGATAAATTACTCAATTTCAAAACCCTGGTAGGGTAGTTGAACTTGTAAATCACAAGGAAAATAAATTATTTAGGGATTATGCTTAAGGTTAGCAGTGTTTTTAAGAACTAACTACTTATCAGACCACTCAACAAAATATAATTTATCAAAGGAAACAAACTAACAAAAAAATAAGTTAAGTAATCCAATGTAATGCAAGTATGTTGCTACAATGATCTTCAATGTTACAATGAATGCTTTATTTATTCTAGAATGTGATAATAATCAATGTCAAATGTTCTTTCATATTTCATTGGATTCTATAAATCCTTCTATATATTCACACACAAATTGTTTATGCTCTATTGATTGATGTTTTATATGCATTAATACACTTGTATATTTATAAACCCATTGAATTCAAAATATGAACCTATTGGTATGCAAGCCAAAGAAAAACATTTGTAAAAGTTAACAAAACAAGACCAATAACCCCTAGGGATCCCCTAATGGGTGAAAGGGCCCACATATAAAAAATGTACAATGCATATATATGAGAAAACCACCAAAAATAAAAGATGAGGAGGTAGGAAATATAAGGGATAAGGAGAGAGAAAAAGAGGTGGACATGGTAAGAAAATGACTACAACCAACAAAAAATATACCAATAAATCAAATTCTGAATCAACAATTGATGAATACACATCTACCCTAGAATAATTCAATTTTATGATTAATAAATTCCTAGAAACCATTTTTAGGTGTCTACAAAACTAATAGTTATATTAAGTGGAAAATAGGCTAGATGATGACAAACCCAAAATCATAGATTTTATGTGGGAAAAAATCTAACCACCATGTAAGAAATGGTTTAATAGTATGAATTCCTAAGAAACTCTTAAGAATGGACTCATAAGAAACTCTTAAGAATGGACTCACTCCAATATGCATGAAACACTCTTCAAAATGATGAAATGCTGCATCAAAAAGTGTATTACTTAGGAAATAATTATAAATTGGATTACACCACAACTTTATGCATTGCATTACTTATATGTTAATATACAAAGAGATGAATGACATATATAGCTTGAGCACAAGCAAACACCATTTTCTCCAATGGTCACATAATAGACACATGTGATTTACCTATATAAAAGTGGAGTTTATTAATGGTAGTGGTAATAAATTCTCACTTATCCTATTCTATGTCTATAAAAGCATGAAAAATCATACTTAGTATAGTAGTTAACTTAATATTAGATGCATATAGAATATTACATGAACACCCCCTTTAAGTGTGACTTAGGGAGGCCTATACACAACAAGAAGGCTACAAATCCTTAGAAAACACATCCCTAAAACTAGACATGTTGATGGCATTAGTAATTGAGCATGTGTTTTTTCATCAGAACCACTTTGTACGACCTCTAATAGTGTGTGGTAAATAAACTCTAATCACCATTTAGGAAATGATTTAATAACATGAATACCCATTAAACTCCTCAAAATAATTTCACTTAGATATATTTAAAATACTCTACAAAATAATAAAAATAGGTAACAAAATATGTATTTCATTTGATTATTTATCTATTAATATACAAAGAGATGAGGGGTATATATAGCTTGAGCAAGAGCAAGAGCAAGTTCCCCTTTCCCTATTAGCCACATACTAAACACATGTGATTGAAAAATATAGAGGTGATAGTGATTAATGGTGGTGGCACTCAATGTTGCTGGTATTATTACTTACTTTTAAAATTATAAGCCTAAAGAAGTGTGACAAAGTACCCTTAATATAGTAACTAACCTAAGTTAAGTTGCATGTAGAATATCACAATAACATTTTCTAATAAATTATGAACATGCCATATTAACAAATAATTTATTACCAAAGGTTATTAAAGTAATAATTATGCATAAAAATTGGTAATGGTAAAGTTGACTTCATTATACGAGTTAAAATCAAAAAAAATATTAACAAAATTTTATCCTAATAATAAATCATAAAAATGTATAAGTTAGATAATTATATAAAGAGGCAATTTTTAATATTGGATGACAACTTCTAAAACTAGGGGTTTTCCCCCAAATAACAATATGGGGGTGGAAAAGACTCTAGCAAGGGATGTTGTCAATCTAGAGCATGAGGTAGAGATGATGAAGACATGTATTTCATACTCAATCACTACTCAAAATGTAACACTGGCATGCATGGTGGGTGGATCGACCCAACAGTGTAATGTATTAAGCAATATGAAGCAGGGGATAACCATAGGTTTGGGAGAGCTGAGAAAATAGATGGGAATGGCTAATAGGATAGTGGTTGGTGTGAGGTTGATGAAGGAGGAAGAAAGTATCATCATAGGACTGAAGGCATGCATATTTGGTGGTGATGTCTATAGAGGAGTTTGTGACACCAATAAGGAAGGTGTTTCCTGATGGTGTGTGTAACTCATGAAGAAGGGGATGATTGAAGGAGGATCTAGAAAATTTAGTTGAGACGATTGTCCTCCCAAGTCAAACAATTAAATCTGTGGTTGAATTATTAGATCTAATAATTATAAGGCTTTTAGTCTCTTTTAAAGAGGTGTCACTAGAATAGGTTTTTGATACTAAAGTATGGTTTGCTTTAAGTGGAGCAATTTGTCAGTTCAAAATCCTCTAGCCAAGTGTACCCTACCTTCATGCCTAGATCATTATATTTTGGCAACCACATCTTCAAGGTAAAATTGAAATATACCCTAGCACTAAAGGTTTCTTTATTTTAGTATTCAATGTCATTATGGACAAGAATACGATCTTAGAATATGTTTAGGAATGGGGCTAGGATCAACATATCCACTTGATGAAACCTTGGTAATATTTTTCAATCCCCCATCTAAATCCTTCAAAACTAGGTCAATGTGGGTAAGATTACCATACCTTACTTTTCAATTTTGTGGGGATTCCTACCTAAAAGCCATTGGTAACTCCTTGGGTAAGTTGTTGTTGATAGATTCTTCAACTTCAAGATTTTTTCATACCATGTTTGATTGTATCCTGGTTGGTTTAGATACTTCAAAATAATTTCCAACACTTATTGAATTGAAATTCAAGGAACAATCTTGGAGGCAATATCTTGATTATGAGGGGTTACCTTTTAGATGTCATAGATGATTTTCAATATGAAATTTGGCTACTATTTATGGTAGTGGCAAAAGAAAGGTATAAAATTCTTGGTGGAAGGATTTCCTTCTTGACTTGTTGACATTGGAAGGAGCTCAAAATCCCAAGCATAAAGCCTCAATTTTTTTTGTGAATGATCCTCCTACTACTAGGGAGGAGAATCCCAATCCTACAAATCATGTGGAGGACAATACTTTGAGTAGGGGCCCTATGGTGGAAGAGGGCAAGGTGGAACCAAAGGCTATCCTTTTTAAGGGTAATGCAACTTTAGTTAAAAATGATAGATTTTAGCACATGAGAGTGATAAAGGTTTCCATGCCTTTCTACCAAGATTTTAGTGAAGGGGATAACAAGGATTGGATAGTTTTAAAATTGTACGTGAGCATTGCTAATCCCACCAAAGTTGTAAGGATCTCTATGTATTGATATAGTTAAACTATAGAAATTAGAACAAAAACTAAGGAAATATTTATTTATTTAGTCAGTCAAGGGAGGTGATATATACAAAGATGGAAGGTATTGTGATATTTAGGGAAGGTGATATTGAGAAGATGGGAAGGTAGTGTGATATTTTATAATTACATGGTTAACTAGATATTAACAATTATATTCTATATCTAGTTTTTACAGTAAAGAATTGATAATTTTAATTGAATTTCATTTTTCCTTATTTTCTTAAATTGAATTTTGATGGAGTGATAAGAGGGAATCTTGAGGTCTCTACTATTGGGTGTGTGATTAGGGATTGCATGTGTTCACTATATTTGTCTAATGGCACAAATAATGAAATTGAAGCATAGGCATTGCGTTTGATCGAATCCTTCCACTCCAGACTCCAGATATGTGTCCTCATCCCTCCCTTTACTTTAGTATTAGGCCTTTAATTGGTCTATCAACATGGAATTAGGAGAGTTATCATTTAGGGAGATTTAATGGTAATGATTTATGCTCTAAGGAATTTAAAGTCACAGACATGGAAAATTGAGAACATTTTGGGAAAGGCTTGAACACTATTGGCCCCTTTAACTGGGTGGTTTGCTTCCCATTGTTTTCAAGAGGATAATTTAGTTGCAAACTAATTTTTTGATCCATGGGATTAATCAATAAGAGGACTTGACTATAAGTAATCTTTAGGAGAAGTGGTTGGGACTCGAGGATTGTTGGGAGGGTGGTGTTATGCCCCTAACCTATCACATGTATGAGGATAGTATTAACTGACTTGTGGCTTACTTATCCTTATTTGAGGTTATATTACATTTATCTATGCTTTCTTTTGATTAGTAGATCAGCCTATGGAGTAACCATGGCCTAGATAGACTATATATAGGAGGTAGTGGGTAATCATTTATCATCATATTATGAATTATGATCTTATTGAAGCTTGTGGAGGTTGTCCCCTCGAAGTGGATTATCTATTATCATATATTTGGATATATTTCAGTCATATTTGGATATAATTCTAATATTATACTTAATTCTTGAAGTAATTTCATTATAAGTGGTATCAAAGCTGCGATTTGGGCAATCTTGTGGGCGAAACACTAAATTTTTAAATTTTGTGATATATAAAAAAAGTTGTGAATTTATATACAAAATGTATACTAGAAGGTTTGAAATAATCAAATTAAGTTTCCATTAAAATTTTAGCTCATTTGGATCTGTTTTACAAAAGTTATCGCTATTTTATGGTTTCTCATAAAATTACTCTATAGTGTGCAATTCAAAGAATTTTTTTGAGTTATTTACATTTTTGGAAAGCTTAGAAAAATTTGGATATGGTTTGTTCTTTGTATATTTTGATTTGAGGCTGAAATAATTCCAAAATTGCTTGGTCAAAGTTGGGTCAAAAGTGCCAATAAGGGTCGACATCGTAAAACCCTTTTATGGCAGGTCCACAAACTCGGGGCCGAGGAAAGGGTGCTGAAACTCCAGGTAAAACTCCTAACAAGGATGAGATGGAGTTAGAAGGGGGATGAACTAGACCCTTTGTACCAGGGTTTTCTGACATAGATTATAAAGTGAGCCAGCTTGACTATAGTGTGCAAGGCATTCAGAGTGAGGTGCAAGACATACAATCTAATATGCAATCCATACAAGATAGTTTAGGAGATATCATGATGGATTAGAACATTACTCAGTCAAATCATCAAGATAACTTTAATTCACAAACCCACCAGGGTGGTTCTCCTAACCAGTCTACTTCAAATCTAACTCCATGGCCACAGAGGAACCTATTACCAAAGGTGGATATGCACAAATTTGATGGAAACGATCCACTCAATTGGATCAACCAAATGGAGAATTTTTTTGACCTACATCAGATTCTAGGTGGACAGAAGGTTACCATGGCATGCTTGTATCTTGAACCTGATCAATTCATTTGGTATCGATGGTTGTGTGCTCAAAATAAAAAGATGACTCTCAATGTCACCTGGTTAGTTTTTACAGAGGAGCTACAATTACACTATGGCAATAGTGTGATAGAGAATTACTTCAGCCAATTGGCAAAA
This sequence comes from Torreya grandis, assembly GCA_037957365.1. Lineage (NCBI taxonomy): Eukaryota > Viridiplantae > Streptophyta > Pinopsida > Cupressales > Taxaceae > Torreya > Torreya grandis. The sequence continues at coordinate 1,299,679 of JARHVA010001548.1, forward strand.
TTGTGACAAACTAGCTCTGTCAAGGATTATATTCATCATTTTAAGAACCTGTCCTTATGTGTGGAGACAATTTCTGAAGCAAACTTGAATGACCTATTTTTGGGTGGATGCAAGGACCACATTCAACATGAGGTATGCATGTTTAATCCACTTAAGATTTTTGATTCTATTATCATGGCACGTAAAGTTGAGGAAAAATTCATAGCCAACAAGAAGCAAACATTCACTCTCTTCAAAGATCATAGCATATCGTCACCAACATTTCCTCCACCTACTAGATTGACCCCTCAACAAATTGAAGAGAAGCGTGCAAATGGATTATGTTTTGGTTGTGACAGCAAGTGGAGTAAAGGACATAGATGTGCCGAGAAGAAGTTATTCTACATTGAGGGACCAAACAAAGGTGAAGAAGTAGATGATGCCTCTAATGATGATGAGAAAGATATAGAGGAGGTACCTAAAGATTCCCAACCTACAATATCTTGTCATGCACTTGTAGGTATTAGCACTCCAAAAAATCTTAAGGTGGTGGGTTTTCTCAAGAAACAGAAGGTGACAGTGTTGATTGATTCAGGGAGCACACATAACTTTATAAACCATAAGTTGGCCACTCGATTGAACTGTTTCATCTACCCAGCACCAAAATTTTAGGGCATGATTGCAGATGGTGGCACAATTAATTGTTCAGGCAAATGCCATAGTATTAAGCTTACTATGGGTGGGTACAATCTTGACTCTCCTATGTTTGCTATTCCCATGGGTAATGTTGGTTGAATATTTTGTCTATCAGTGTACTAGTAAACAAAATAGGTCTTATCAGCCAAAGCAAGAATATTATTCATCCTAATGTGTAACTTTATCACATCAGAAGGAGACTTCTCTCTCCTCTCATCAAGGGAAGGTTCCCTGTGGATATGCTATGTATATGTATAAACGAAAAATAATACTCAAGGGTAGGACCAGACATCCATCTCTCTTTCTTCAGAGATGATGTGTACAAAACAAAGGAAAAACTCAAGAGAATGACAGACAACACTCCTATTCTTTCAGAAGAAATGTTCAACCAGCCACAAGAATAATCCTAGAAATAAAAGCGAAATATGACTGAAAGTATGGTAACCGGCAAATCAAGACACAAAACAAAGTCTGCACCTGAAACACTCAAGAGTGATATACGAAGGGCAATGAAAGCTTAAGGTCTTCTCAAAGTCCTTTACACAGCAATATAAAGAAAACACACTGAAGGCAGCTTCTGGAAGCACAAAGTCTCTCCATAGTTGATTCTTCAAGACACCTTCCTGACTAATTTACTAATCCTGCTTATTAAATTAATGAAACATAAAATATATCACAACACAAAGTCTGAAAAAGTCCCTTGTTTTCATTAATAGAATATGATCAACAGACTGAGCACAAAGTCTCAATGATGCCTCTCAATTTTGACAGAGTTTCATTTAGATTGTCAAAATGAAGATGATTTTACAATGAAAGAAAGTCCCTTATATAGCCACTTCAAAAAGGACTCGGGAATAGCAATACATCATGATGCATTGGGAAATGTTAGGAAGATAAGCTAGAATTTTGGGGCATTTTACCCATTTGATCTTATCAATGCAGATAAACAAGTCGTGCAATTGAAAGATTACAACTTTCAATGCCCACCTGGCGGTTTGATGTTGTCTTCATCGTTCCTCCTTTCCAGATTAATTGAATCGAGCCCTGGATTCATCCATTGTTCTGTCTTTCCTCACTTTCAACTGGTTTTTGTCTTGAATTCTAGAAATGCATTTGTGTCTATAAATCAAAGGATCAATGGCTATTTCACTGTCTTTAAAATTGACGTTTACATGCTCGTCAATATGCTTCCAACGGCTAGTTGGCTATGCTAAATTTGATGTCTTTGTGGGTGTCACCTCTTGGTCTTCTTTCGGCTTTTGGCTTTCTGCTTAGCACTTTTCTAAATTGGACATACCCTTTCGAGCCTTGAGAAATGATCCTTGTTGAGTCGAAAAAGCCCTTTACTTTGGCCACTGAAAGTCCCCCGCAAGGGCACCTGGCCCTTGGGGTCCTTCGGAAGACCTTTGTTTTAGCGATTCCCGCAGACAAATATTTCTGTGGGCTTTTTGTCGTGAAGTTCCTCGCAGACTATCCTTCGAGTATATTCTCGCAGACAATTTTCCCACGGGAATTCTCATGGACAATTTGTCTGGGGAAAATTCCCATGAACAAAAGTATATGGAATTATTTGAACAAGTCTTCGAATTTTGCCCGCATTTGTTTCTTTGAAAATTTCTTCAGGGTCCGCAGCCATTTGGAATTCTTTCAGACTTTTTGTCTGAAGGAATTCCTTCAGACAAAAATCTAAAAGAATTAAGTCTAAATAAATAAAATTTAAATGCCTTAAACAAATTTGAAAGAATTACCTTTCAACTTCTTCCAAAAATGACCCTTTCGAAGGGTGCTTTTGTGGATAAAGTGTCCTTTGCAAGGGCACTTGTCTTTTGAAAAAGTCTCCTTTTGCATTGAACCGCCCCTTTGAACTTGGCCAATGAACCATTAGTTGAACCGGTTCAATGGTTCAATGAAGCGCGCTAAGTCCCTTTGAACCAAAAAGCCGATGAACCATTGGATGAACTTTGATGTTGAACCAATCGGTTGAACCAAGGCTTTGAACCAAAATGGTTCAAGCCGATGGTTCAATGAATAAAACAAGTCGATAAACTAAGCATTGAACCAAACATAATGTACTTGCCTTTGAACCAACATGAATTTTGACATTGAACTGGTTCAACGGTTCAATGAAGCATGCCGAGCCCTTTTGAACCAAAAGCCGATGAACCATTAGTTGAGCCAAATGGTTGAACCAAGTGAATGAACCTGCTGTTGAACCTTTTTGTTGAACCTAGATGTTGAACCAAGTTTTGGTTCAATGGTTCAGACAAGACTTTGAACCGACTAATGAACCAAATGATCAAACCAAAAGATGTTGAAACAAAGGGAATGAACCATCTGAGTGAAATAAAGCATTGAACTGCTTGGTTGAACCAAGCCAGTGAACTGTTCCTTTGATTGAACTTGCCATTGAACCTTGAACCCGTTGAACCTTTGAACCAAAGTGATTTAATGGTTCAACGGTTCAAGCCACCTTGATTTGGCCAAATGTTTGGAAGCTGATGAACCAATTAAAGCGATTGAACTTTGAACCTTGATGAAGCGCTTAACTCTTGCCAAAGACGTTGAACTTGCTGCTGGTGTTTGCCGATGGAGATTTTTGTTTGAACCAAGGCATTGAAACAATCCCAAAAAATGACTAAGTGTTTGAAAATTGATTCCTTTGACTGAAACCACCTGTAAAAATCTTTGAATCTGTATAAATGAACCTACCTGTAGAATCTGAAGATACAAAGTCCGTAGAAATCAATCATGTAAAATCCATTGAACTTGACTTGCAAAGTCTGTAGATTTTCTGAGAAGCTTTGAAAATGAGAAATCTGAATATCTAAGATAAATTTTTGAAAATGGAAGATACAATTTTGGTCTATAAGACCAAAATAGTTCAAATGTTGTCCCAAAAATGACTGCTACTTTTTTTTGGGGAACAACAACTGGCTCCAGTTGGGGAACTTCTGTCAATTGCAAAATGAATTGAAAGGAGTAAAATCCAAAATCTCTAGTGTCTTCAAGTATGCCATTGGGCTTCGGAGTCATGCTACCCAGTAATGAAAGGCGTAAAAAAAAAAGAAACAAATAAAACAAAATAGTACAAATATACATATATATAGAGGCAAAGATCTGATACTTCAAGAATTGAAGTGTTTCAAATGCTACCCATTGTGGGGCAAAGAAAAGAGTGTGCCATCTTGGTATTTCAAAAGAAAACTATTTTCGCCCATGTGTTGATGAATTATGAATGGGCCTCTCTAAAGGGAGTCAAATTTTCCATGCATCCCCTTTGGTTCTCTTCTTTTGTCCCACAACAGGACTTTATCTCCAATCTAGAAATCATGATTTCTGGCATTTTGATCAAAAAGTTTCTTTACCAAACTTTGATGAACAACAATTCTATCCACCACCATGGTTCTTTGTTCTTCCAGCTGAGTCAGGCACATGATTCTTTTGTCAAGAGAGCTCTCATATGTCTGATCTTCAATGGCCTTCACCACTTTCAATGTTGGTAACTCTAAGGTGATTGGTATCTCAGTGTTAATCCTGTAGAGAAGTTGAAATGGTGACATACCAATCGCCCTCTTTGGCATAATTCTGCCAGCCCACAAAGCATCAACCAATGCTTTATGCCACGTCCTTTGATTATCATCTGCAAGCTTCTTGATAATAGTTACCAAAATTTTATTGCTGGACTCAGCTTGTCCATTCCCTTGCGAAAAATAATCAAAAGAATGAGAGAGTGTAATTCCATAGTAAAAACAAAATTGTATAATCTCTTGAGAGGTAAAACAAGCTGCATTATTAGTAACAATTTTGAGTGGGACTCCAAATCTGGAAATGAAATTCTCTTTCAGGAAGTTGCATATAACTTCTGTAGTATCATGCTTTGTCGAGATTGCTTCTACCCACTTAGTGAAATAATCAGTCACTGTAAGGACATAATCATGTCTATCACTTAAAGATGGATTTATTGTCCCAATAAAATCGAGTCCCCACTGCCGAAAAGGTTCCTCTATGATTACTGGCTTGAGAGGCAGGGCAGCCAACTTGGGTTTTCCAACAAATTGTTGACAAAGTTCACATTTCCTCACCCATTTATGTGCATCTTGGAAAAGAGTCGGCCAATAATACCTGGCTTGAAAAATTTTGTGAGCAGTCACAGGGGTAGAAAAATGTCCTCCACATGCTAGATTGTGGAAAGATTTCAAGAGCTGGGTCTGCTATTTTTTATCTACATAGCGAAGGAAAACTCCATCTATGCTTCTTTTGTACAGGCCATTGTCCCAAAGGACAAAATTGGCAGCTTTCAATCTGATAGTTCTCTTCTCTTTGTAAGACAAATGAGTAGGACATTCTCAATAAGTCAAAAAATAGGTAATATCTGGATACCATTCATTGGTAGTAGAAACAAAAAAGACTGTTGGTGTATTGTCTACTTTAGCTTCTTCACACTGTGTATCTTCTGGCTTATTGTCAGCCATTAATTGACAAAGGCCTTTACCTCTAACCAGCTTTATCGGCTTGATATCCAGATCATTTTCTTGGATTTGCAATCCAATTACCTCTCTTTGTGCCAAACTCCTGTTGAGTTAATATAGACTTGATTGTATTGTCAAGAACTAAGGCAGTAATATGTGAATTCAGAATATAGAAGCGAAAGTGTTTGACTGCTTTTACCAGTGCATAGGCGTGCTTCTCTATATTCGAATACTTCATTTCATGAGTTTTCAGAGGGCAGTTCATGAAAGAGATAGGGGATTCCATACCTTCTTTGTCTTGTTGGACAAGAATCGCTGAAAGAGTATGCTCAGATGCATAACTATATATAATGAAATCTATGTGGTAATCTAGGTAGACGAAGGTAGGGGCGTGAGCAATAACGACCTTGATATCTTGAAATGCTGCTTTGCCTTCTTTGGTCTAGCTGAAGGTAGTCTTTCCTTTCATCATGTTTACAATGTGTCTTGTCTTCTCAGTAAATTCAGGGATGAATCTCTGTAAGAAATTCACTTTTCCAAAGAAAGAGTGAACAACATTCTTACTTACAGGCAAATTCAGCTCTTGAATAGACTTGACTTTATCTAAGTCAATCTTTATGTCTTCTTTAGACACAATGTGTCCAAGGAGTTTCCCTTCTGTCACTCAAAAAATAGACTTTTTAGGATTCACAGAAATACCATTCTACCGGCAGCACTCCAGCACTTGCTGTAAGTGGCGTACATGATCAGATCAATGCTTTGAAAAGATAGTTAAATCATCAAGATATACAACTATGAATTTGCCAATTTCATCTTTGAAAACCATGTCCATAGCTCTCTGAAAGGTAGCACCAGCATTTATTAATCCAAAAGGCATTCTTTTGTATGAAAATGTACCCCAAGGCGTGATGAATGTAGTCTTGTGTTGGTCAGCTTTAGCAACTTCAACTTAGTTATACCCTGAGAAGCCATCCAACATTGATAACATTTCTGATCCTGTTACTATTTGAAGCACTTGGTCCATGATTAGCAAAGGGTAATTTTCTTTCAGAGATGACTGATTCAAATTTCAAAAATCTACACAAAGGTAGATTTTGCCATTTTTCTTCCTTATAGGAACTATGTTCGCAATCCATGTAGAATGATGGATTGGAAAAATAATTCTAGGATTTAACATTTTTTGAATATTAGACACAATTGTACCTGAAAATTTCAAATTATATTGTCTGGATTTTTGCTTGTAAGGCATTGAATCAACTTTGAGAGGAATATGATGGCAGATTTCATCAGGTCTGAGAGATTTCAGATCTTCATATGCATACACCAAGACATCAATGTATTGACAGAGCAAAGAAGTGAATTTGAATCTTTCTTCAGGTGTACATCATTTACCAATATTGACCATTTTTGGATTTTCTTTGTTTGTTAGATTCACTTGGTCAAATCGCTGAGAGAAATTTGAATCTGTTTGCTGTTGATTGATGAATTTATCATGCTTGTCAAACAGTTTCTCAAGAGAAACCAGGCCTTTAGGAATTTTGTTTCCTTTTAGCTGTAGAAACTCTTCATTTACATCTAAACTAGATTCAGAAACAAATTCAGACTTTTGAGATTTGCTGCCTTCAAAATATAGCTATTCAAAATTGTCTTTTCTTTCCAAGAAGGCAATGACCTGATTATCATCATTGAAAATTTGCCAATGATCAGCATTGTCAAGAACACTCGACCTATAGACCAGCTCAATGGTATATTTGGCTTCTTTAAAATCAGAATGAGGAATTCAAAGAGTTCCTGAAATAGCAAGTGCATCAGCTCTATCATTGGATTCTCTTGGAATGCAAGAGATGTTGAAAGCATCAAAGCTTTCAATTTGGTCCCAAACAAGATTACGGTAATGGCGCAGCCTCTCATTCTTGGTCTGATATAAATTTCTCACTTAATAGACCACTAATTCAACGTCCCCTTTAGCATGAAGAAACTTGACACCTCTTTCTTGAGCAGCCTTCATGCCTAGCAACAATGATTCATATTCAGTTGTATTATTTGTGTTGCTGAATTGTAACTTATAAGATGAAGGGAACATATCTCCTTGAGGAGATATTAAGACAATACCAGCTCCTAAACTAGTAGAGGAACAACTATTATCAAATTATAGAGTCTAAATCTCATTAGATACTGGCTTTACTTCAAAATTTTCCTCATTAGAGATGGAGGGTCTTTCTTCGATGGAGGGTCTTTCTTCATGATCTGTATATAAAAAGTAATTACTCATACCTGTGGATTCAAAGAGGTTTTGAGATTTAAGAGCTGACGTCTTGGTAACTACATACTTTACTTCCTTTTCAGGAAGTAATCTTTTCATCATGCCTTGGATAGGGATCCTTGCCTCAGATAGATCCATGTTCAGTTCTCCTCCCACGTCTTTATAGAAATTCCATCCAAGCAAAATGTCATAAGATGCTGGGACGCCAGCCACTAATACAATCATTTTAATGCTCTTGTTCGAAAAGGTTGCGAATGCAAATTGAGCATCTTTGATTTGCCCCAGTAATGACACTTGCTTGTTTTCCATGGAGAAACATCTCCCAAATGTCTTGGTCAATGTGAGACCAAGAGACTCAGCTACTTTGGCAGGCATGACATTGTCAGATGCGCCTGAGTCTATTATACAGTTACTCAGCTTATGGCCATTGATTAACAAGGAAACATAGAAGGGTTCTATTTTTTTAGAAGTAGCTGGAGGAGTAATAATCAGATTATTTGGAATAGGCATATTCATTGAAGAATCAAAAGTTACCTTTTTGGCCTTTTGTCCTGCAGGGACGGTCTGATTTTTAACATATTGGACCAGCTTGTTCAATTGATCTGGATTAGATTGCAAGTATTCAAATTCAGACATCTGTATTTTTGTCTTTTTGACATGATCAATTATGTCAAATGACTGAATCGAGCTAGGTACAGAGAAAGGTACTTTGGCTTTCTGAGTTTTAGAAGGGATGGGAGGTGGGCTGATTTGCGAATTAGAAGTAGAAGGGGAAGGTGAAAAATATGTATTTACCTTTTGAGTAATGACTGAATCTTTTGATTGAAAATACAGAGCTGTCCCATGCTTGACAATTATGACTATTGGCTGTGGTTGTTCTTCTATCTTTTATTTATCAGCCGCTGGACTGATTGGTTCTAAGACCTAGTAAACACTGCATATGATCAATTTGAAGCTTCTTCTTTTCTTCTGGGTTCATCCTGATAATTTAGGAAATTAATGTGGGAGTCACCAGCTGATTCTTCTTGACTATCTTCAATGATATCAACATCATTTTCTTGATTTAATTCAGGCTGATAAGAGAATTCTGATTCTATTTCAAGATATCCCATTGCTGAATTAGTTGGAGGAGCTTCCAGGGCAAGTTTCCCTTGTGGAGGAGGAAAGTGATTTTGTTGTCCTTGGTTTCAGGCAACATTGCCTTGATATGACTGATTTGGGAATTTTCTTCTATATGTAGGAGTAGAAGACATTTCTTGAGCCATTTGCTTTTTGAGGGCAAGAAGCTCATTTGCTAATTTATGCACCATTGGATCTGTGGTGCTTGTAGATGCAAATTTGAAAGATGATGAAGCTCTGTTTCTATTGGGATCTTTTATTTTCTCTGCTAAGATGAGATCATCTTCTACTTCAGTGGCCAAAATTTGAGCTGTAGTGAGATCTATTTGGCCAGCACGTCTCAAGAGGAAACTAACTTCAAGTAGCTGAGAATTAATGAAAAAGCATTTGAAATTCTCAGTTGTAGGTCTGGCAAGCATAGGAATTCTATTTTTCAACTTGTCAAATTTAGCTATGAAGTCTCTCATAGGCTCATATGGCTCTTTTTTCATTTGTGTAAGTTGAGCCAGAAGTGTATGTGCATCTTTTGCAAGTTTGAATCTGGCTTCAAACTTAGCTTTCAAAGTATTCCAATCAGTCACAGATCGAGCCTGTAAATGGTAAAACCAATCTGCAGCAGGACCTTGTAGTGTTTCAACAAAAAATTTGACTGCTACATCTTCAAACTTTACTCCGATTACTCCACAAGCTATACTAAATGATGCAATGTGTTCATCAGGATGAACTTTCCCATCACCGTAGAATTTAGGGAAATTCTTTCTAGAACTGCATGGAAGCTCATGTAGAGGAGGAGTAAGATTGAGAGGACTAAAAGCATTACCCTAGGGGCCTTGAACTACCATTATAGGATACTAAAAAGGAGGGATAACAAATCTCAATGGGGTAATTATAGGCACAACTTTATCAACAATGAAAATAGATACTTCGTCTGGTAATGGAGATTTGGCTTTAGTAGGAGGGAAGCTCTTGGTTCGTTGGAGATGAGATGGTGAAGGAAATAGATCAAAATCACTTTGTTGTACTAGCTCGAACACAAGATCAACAACACCTTTAGCCCTTTGGCTTCGTGTATACCTTGAATTTTCCAGATTGTAAAACAAAAATGGAAAATATTTGACTTTGCTTCAGTTAAAGCTTGAGGCTTTAAACTATGCATTCTTTCTTGGTTGGTGTGGAGGTGAATGGAATGGATAGACTATAAATAGATAATGGGTATTTCCCCAGCGGAGTTGCCAAAAATTGTTAGTTGAATATTTTGTCTATCAGCATACTGGTAAACAAAATAGGTCTTATCAGCCAAAGCAAGAAGATTAGTCATCCTAATGTGTAAGTTTATCACATCAAAAGGAGACTTCTCTCTCCTCTCATCAAGGGGAGGTTCCCTGTGGATATGCTATGTATATGTATAAATGAAAAATAATACTCAAGGGTAGGACCAGACATCCATCTCTCTTTCTTCAGAGACGATGTGTACAAAACAAAGGAAAAACTCAAGAGAATGACAGACAACACTCCTATTCTTTCAGAAGAAATGTTCAACCAGCCACAAAAATACTCTTGGAAATAAAACCAAAATATGACTGAAAGTATGGTAACCAGCAAATCAAGACACAGCACAAAGTATGCACCTGAAATACTCAAGAGTGATATATGAAGGGCAATGAAAGCTCAAAGTCTTCTCAAAGTCCTTTACACGACAATATAAAGAAAACACACTGAAGGCAGCTTATGGAATCACAAATTCTCTCCACAGTTGATTCTTTAGGACACCTTCTTGACTAATTTACTAATCCTGCTTATTAAATTAATGAAATAGAAAAGATATCACAACACAAAGTCTTAAAAATTCCCTTGTTTTCATTAACAAAATATGATCAACAGACTGAGCACAAAGTCTCAATGATGCCTCTCAATTTTGGCAGAGTTTCGTTTAGATTGTCAAAATGAAGATGATTTTACAATGAAAGAAAGTCCCTTATATAGCCACTTCAAGAAGGACTCGGGAACAGTAATACATCATGATGCGTTGGGAAATGTTAGGAAGACAAGCTGGAACTTTGGGAAATTTTACCCATTTGATCTTATCAATGTAGATAAACAAGTCATGCAATTGAAAGATTACAACTTTCAATGTCCACCTGCTGGTCTGATCTTGTCTTCATCGTTCCTCCTTTCCAGATTAATTGAATCAGGGCCTGGATTCATCCATTGTTCTGTCTTTCCTCGCTTTCAGCTGGTTTTTGTCTTGAATTTTGGAAATGTATTCGTGTATGTAAATCAAAGGATCAATGACTATTTCATTGTCTTTAAAATTGATGTTTACATGCCCATCAATATGCTTCCAACGGCTGGTCGGCTATGTTGAATTTGACGTCTTTGTGGGCGTCATCTCTTGGTCTTCTTTCGGCTTTCAACTTTTTGCTTAGCACTTTTCTGAATTGGACATACCCTTTTGGGCCTTGAGAAATGATCCTTGTCAAGTCAAAAAATCCCTTTACTTTGGCCGTTGAATGTCCCCCGCAAGGGCACCTGCCCCTTGAGGTCCTTCGACAGTCCTTTGTTTTAGCAATTCCCGTGGACAAATATTTCCCCAAGATTTTTGTTGTGAAGTTCCTCGCAGACTATACTTTGGGTAAATTCCTGCAGACAATTGTCCCGCGGGAATTCCCGTAGACAATTTGTCTGGGGAAAATTCCCACGAGCAAAAGTCTATGGAATTATTTGAACAAGTCTTCGGATTTTGCCCGCATTTGTTTCTTTGAAAATTTCTTTGGGGTATGTGGCCATTTGGAATTCTTTCAGACTTTTTGTCTGAAGGAATTCCTTCGGACAAAAATCTGAAAGAATTAAGTCTTAATCAAAAAAATTTAAATGCCTTAAACAAATCTGAAAGAATTGCCTTTCGGCTTCTTCAAAAAATGACCCTTCTGAAGGGTGATTTTGTGGATAAAGTATCCTACACAAGGGCACTTGTCCTTCGAAAAAGTCTCCTTTTGCATTGAACCACCACTTTGAACTTGGCCGATGAACCATTAGTTGAATCGGTTTAATGGTTCAATGAAGCGTGCCAAGTCCCTTTAACCAAAAAGCCGATGAACCATTGGATGAACTTTGACGTTGAACCAATCAGTTGAACCAAGGCTTTGAACCAAAATGGCTCAAGCCAATGGTTCAAGCTGATGGTTCAATGAATAAAACAAGTTGATAAACTAAGCATTGAACCAAACATAATGTACTTGCCTTTGAACCAATAGGAATTTTGATGTTGAACCAAAATATTGAACCAATCTGTTGAACCGGTTCAACGGTTCAATGAAGCACTCCGAGCCCTTTTGAACCAAAAGCTGATGAACCATTAGTTGAGCCAAATGGTTGAACCAAGTGAATGAACTTGTTGTTGAACCTTTTCATTGAACCTGGATGTTGAACCAAGTTTTGGTTCAATGGTTTAGACAAGACCTTGAACTGACTGACGAACCAAATGATCGAACCAAAAGATGCTAAAACAAAGGGAATGAACCATTTGAATGAAATAAAGCATTGAACTGCTTGGTTGAACCAAGCCATTGAACTGTTCCTTTGATTGAACCTGCCATTGAACCTTAAACCCGTTGAACCTTTGAACCAAAGTAGTTCAAAGGTTCAACGGGTTCAAGGTTCAATGGCAGGTTCAATCAAAGGAACAGTTCAATGGCTTGGTTCAACCAAGCAGTTCAATGCTTTATTTCACTCAGATGGTTCATTCCCTTTGTTTCAGTGTCTTTTGGTTCAACGATTCAAGCCACCTTGATTTGGCCAAATGTTTGGAAGCCGATGAACCAATTAAAGCGATTGAACTTTGAACCTTGATGAAGCGCTTAACTCTTGCCAAAGACGTTGAACTTGCTACTGGTGTTTGCCGATGGAGATTTCTGTTCGAACCAAGGCATTGAAACAATCTTGAAAAATGACTAAGTGTTTGAAAACCGATTCCTTTGACTGAAATCGCCTGCAAAAATCTTTGAATATGTATAAATGAACTTGCCTGTAGAATCTGAAGATACAAAGTCCATAGAAATCAATCATGTAAAATCCATGGAACTTGACTTGCAAAGTTTGTAGATTTTTTGAGAAGCTTTGAAAATGAGAAATCTAAATATCTAAGACAAATTTTTGAAAATGGAAGATACAATTTTGGTCTATAAGACCAAAATAGTTCAAATGTTGTCCCAAAAATGACTGCTACTATTTTTGGGGAACAACAGGTAACACAGACATTGTTTTAGGATTCCAATGGCTCACAACCTTAGTTACCATTGAGATGAACTTCCAAGAACTATTCATGTGCTTTCATTCTGAAGGTAAGAAAATTGAACTACGTGGATTACATGCAAAATCTCCACAATTGATTAGTTCACATCAGATGACTAAGATGCTAAAAAAGGGGATAGAGGGAATTAGTGCATGATTATGCTCCATAGAAGTTCAACCCACATAGGTATATACACACCCTGATCTACAAATAATTCTTGAGGACCACTCATCTATTTTTAGGGCCATGCCAAAAGGACTACCACCAAAAAGAGAGCATGATCATGCCATTCAACTAATTCCAGGTAGTCAACCACCAAATATCATACCATATAGATATCCATATGCACAAAAGACTGAAATTAAAAAGATGGTCCCTGAGATGCTGGAGGTAGGGATCATCAAGCATAGCCAAAGTGCATATTCATCACTAGTGGTCATGGTGCGGAAGAAGGATGACACATGGAGGATGTGCCCAGATTATAGGGATCTCAACAAGTACACCATCAAAGATAAGTTTCCTATTCCAGTAATTAATGATTTACTTGATGAGTTGCATGGTGCTAATTATTTCACAAAATTGGATCTTCACTCGGGGTACCATCAAATTAGAATCAAGGATGAAAATGTTCATAAAATTGCTTTTAGAACACATGAGGGCCATTATGAGTTTTTGGTAATGCCCTTTTGTCTTACAAATGCACCATCTACTTTTCAGAGCTTGATGAACACTATTTTTAGGCCTTTTTTAAGGAAGTTTGTGCTAGTTTTCTTTGATGACATATTGATTTATAGTCAGACATGGGAATCACATCTGCAACATGTGAAATAGGTGTTGATAGTTTTGGAGAAGCACCAACTTTATGCGAAGCAATGTAAATGTGCTTTTGGAGTACAGGAGGTAGAGTATCGTAGTCACATTGTTTCCCATGAAGGTGTCAAAGTTGATCCCCAGAAGATCAAAGTGATAATGGAATGGCCCATGCCAAAAACTCTCAAAAACCTTTGAGGGTTCCTTGGACTAACAGGTTCCTATAGAAGATTTGTGAAAGGTTATGGTAGCATAACAGCTCCACTCACTGCATTGCTAAAGAAGGATGCTTTCCATTGGAATGATGATTCCACCAAAGCATTTGAGAAACTAAAAGTAATTATGTGCACCACTCCAGTTTTGGCTACTCTAGACTTCTCACAAACATTCACTATTGAATGTGATGCTTCTGGGTCTAGATTAGGGGCAGTACTAATGTAGGGAGGAAGACCCATTGCATTTGAAAGTTGTCAACTCAAAGGTAAGAATCTACAAAAAATTGTCTATGGGAAAGAAATGATGGCAATTCTTCATGCAGTTAAAAAATGGAGGCCTTATCTGATGGGTAGACACTTTAAGGTGAAGACGGATCATGATAGTCTCAAATACTTTTTGGAGCACAGATTATCATCTGAGGAACAACAAAAATGGGTAACCAAAATGTTGGGTTATGATTTTGAAATCATCTACAAGAAGGGTAAATATAATGTAGTAGCAGATGCACTATCTAGACGGGATGCATCCATAGAAGCATTACTTTGTGCAATGTCCATGTTGGAAGCAGATTGGGTGGATAAAGCTAGGTTAGAATGGGAGTAAGACAAGGATACACAAGTTCTGATTCAGAATCTCCAGCAAGGTAATTTATCATTTGACAAATTTGAATGGAAAGGTAATGTCCTATGGTATAAGGGTAGGTTCTACTTGTGCAAAAATTTAGAGCTTGAGCATAAGATTCTTGCAGAGTTGCATGCATCTCCAATTTGGGGACACTCAGGGTTCTTGAAAACTTATCATAGAATTAAGAAAGAATTATTTTGGGAATGACTCAAGGGAGATGTACAAAAGTTTGTGGAAGAATGCTTGATATGCCAACATAATAAAGGTGAAACAGTTAAGACACCTAGGTCTATTACAACCGTTAGCAATTCCTAGTCAAAGGTGGGAGGAGGTTTCCATGGATTTCATCACTGGGTTGCCTTGTTCTAAAGGTAAGAATGTTATTTAGGTCATTGTGGATAGGCTTAAAAAATATGCCCATTTTTGTGCTCTCTCACACCCATTTTTAGTAAGTACGGTAGCGACTTTTTTTATGGAAGCAGTTCTCAAATTACATGGAACCTCAAAAATAATTGTAAGTGATCATGATCCTATTTTCACTAGTAATTTTTGGACTGAACTATTTTCTTGTTTGGGTACTCAAATAGCTCATAGCTCATCTTACCACCCCCAATCTGATGGACAAATTGAAGTGGTTAACAAATGTTTAGAGGGGTATCTCTGTTGTTTTGTATCAGATAAACAAGAACATTGGGTTAAATGGCTACCACTTGCAAAATGGTCATATAATACATCTTTCCATACCTCTTCTAAAATGTCTCCATTTTTAGCACTATACGGTTACCATCCACCTTCCATCACTTCTTCATTAAAGGTGCACACCAAGGTTCGAGATGTGGAAGAGCACATTCAACATCAACAAGAGGTTTTGGCTAGTTTGAGAGAGAATTTGGCCTTGGCACAATTTAGGATGAAGTAACAAGTAGATCAACACTGTAGTGAGTGAAATTTTGAGGTGGGTGACTGGGTATTTGTTCATTTGCAACCTTACAAGTAGATGTCCTTGAAGCAACAAAAAAAGGACAACAAACTTGCTCCTAAGTATTATGGCCCTTATCAGGTTCTACAAAAAATTTGAAGTGTGGCTTACAAGCTCAAGTTACCTCATTCATCTCACATACATCCAATATTTCATGTTTCTTATTTGAAGAAGGTCATTGGACAAAAAGTTTCTTCCCAGACAAAGCTCCCAGAACTAGATGAAGAAGGACGAGTCATTTTGGAACCAGAGAAGATCATCCAAACACGTAATAATAGGTTGAGAACCAGAGAGATTAGGGAATATTTGATCAAGTGGAAAAACCAGAGGAATGAAGATGTAACTTGGGAAGGTGAAGATTTTCTGCAACAACATCCAGAGTTGTTCAACATTGAGGACAACGTTGGTTTGAAGGGGAAGGGCATGCTACGCCCCTAATCTATCACATGTATGAGGATAGTATTAGTCGACTTGTGGCTTACTTATCCTTCTTTGAGGTTATATTACATTTATCTATGCTTTCTTTTGATTAGTAGGTCAGCTTATGGAGTAACCATGGCCTAGAGAGACTATATATAGGAGGTAGTGGGTAATCATTTATCATCATATTGTGAATTCTGCTCTTATTGAAGCTTGTGGAGGTTTCCCCCTCGAAGTGGCTTATCTATTATCATATATTTGGATATATTTCAGTCATATTTGGATATAATTCTGATATTATACTTAATTCTTGAAGTAATTTCATTACAGGTGGAAAATGATGAGGGAGATAATTCCCCAATCACATCCCCCCTCTTCGGATCTTATTTATTTATTTTTCTTATCTTCGGCATGATTATCTTCACCCTCTACACACATGAAGGGATTCATTTTCGATTATGGATTTCATTTGATTTTTGCAGGGCATTTATTCCTGATGATGGACATGTATTTTCATACTCTTCAAGCATGGCCATGTGTTTTGTGTTAGCTCTCCACCTTATCATTTTAGCCTTTAAATATTTGAACTCCTCTCTCATTCTACTATGTTGATTGTTAATTTCAAAGGAATTTCTTTCATATTGTATTGTGTTCCTAAAAATAAACCTTTAAGACAAGGAAACTACAAGGGCTACACCAAAAAAAACGTCAAAGAAAAATTTAGGGTGGTTTGGAAAAGGCATTAAAAGTCATTGACATTGTGCATCCCCTTATCCTTCTTCTCATGGTCATCAAAAATCATGGATTGGTCTCTTTAAAACTTTTCAAGGATTTAAAGGTAGGTTCTTTATTTTGGTAGACTATTTAGAGAAATTACAAAATTTATATCATGTGGGAAATTTACTTGATGGAGATACCTTCCTTGATCTAAAACATTCACCTCTTCAAGGCATCAATTTCATATATGATTCCTATGCTTGAGAATAATATGGTGAAGAGAGCAAGAAAAATGCTGAATATTTTTCTCACGCTAGTAAGGATGAAATGAGCTCGGTTAGTGAGGAGTTTAGGCACTAGTGGTGATCAAGGTCATAGTGGCTTGAGTATCAACAAATTTGGTGGTGGTAGTTTCTTCAAATTTGGTGGCTCTAATGGGGTTCACTTGGGGTTGGTGCCAAACATGGCTCATGCAGGATATGGGGCAAGGATAGATGTAGGTCAAGAAGTATGGGTGTAGGGTAAATGAGCTCAAACCTCTTTGGGTTATTTTGGATTGCATGTTGCTTATGCTTGTTGAGGGTAGCCATCTCGTTGTTTTATAGTTTATATATTTTCATATATGTCTCTCTAAATTATATATGTAGGTAGGTTTTTTCGCCTATTTAGCCCCTAGGGTTTTTTGAATTCATGTTGTATCACTTTATCTAGGCTTTAGCCTTTTTGGGTAGTTGGTCATGGATATTTTTGACAACTAACTAGTTTTTTCAATGCTTTCAATATAATATAAGGATAAAGGATCTCCTACCCTCATTTATCTATAAAAAAATTTAATGTAATTAAAAGGTAAGTTTTTTATAGTCTATAACTTTGATGAAACTATAATATGAAAAAATTGATGTAAGTCATATTACATCATATTTATTCATAAAATAGGTAACTATATTTAATTAGATGTAATACAGTGAAATTTGACTTAGTTATTAGATTAATTCCCATATAACAAGTGACAAGAAGGGGGTTTAAATAATTATTTATTTTTTTACGTAAATTTGGCAATAGTCATCACAATCTAACCACAAAATCAAAAGTTTTAGGACAACATAATGATAACCAAAAAAAATCGTCCCAACCTAAGTACCTTAAAATAACCATACAATCAACATTTTTGGTACTCAAAACCATACAATGAATGTTTCTGGAAAATAGAAGATGGTTAATATGGACTTTACTATTGAGGTTTGGGTCTCCAAAATCTCGCTCATCTTTTTGATATTTTACACAAATCTCTAGTAAAGTAATCCTCTTCTTCAAACATTAATGGGTTAGTTGAACCTATAGAGGATAAGGAAAACATTCATTTTGGGGCATATGCTTAGGGTCTGTAGGGTTTATAGCACCAATTACAAGTATCAGTCCTCTAAACAGTTCACATTATTGAAAATAACATGAGAATTAAAGTAAAAATCAACCAAGCAATCTAGTGTGATGTATTTTCTAATCTACTATGACTTTCAAAACTACAATGAATGCTTGATTTATTCTATAATATAGTAGTAAATGTTAGATGTTCTTCAAATTTCCTAATATTCTTGAATTCTTTCTCTAAATGTTTGAATTGATTACTTGTGCTCATTCATTATATGTATTAAATGCACTAATGCAACTGTGTTTTAATAGAATTTTTGAATTGAAATTAGGACCCTATTGGTTCACAAGTGAATACACAATGGGAAACAATGTCAACATCCCCAAAAACATAACATTTTTGAGAAATTCATTAGCATGAATTCTAAGCGACATCACTCACCAATCCTTATCAACACAATGTCTCATCTAACTCAAAATAGAAAATCTTGAAATTATTAATATAAATATTATTATAATTACCCTCAACTGGGTTTCATTTGTTAACTGCTAGAGACAAGGGGCCCCAACTAATCCGTCGATGATAAATTACTTAATTTTAAAACCTTGTTAGGGTAGTTGAACTTGCAAAGCATAATGACAATGAATATTTTAGGGCTTGTGTTCAAGGTTAGCAATGTTTTTAAGCACTAACTACTTATCATACCCCTCAAAAAAATATAATTTATCAAAGAACACAAACCAAGAAAAAATAAGCTAAACAATCCAGTGTAATGCAAGTATGTTGCTATAATGATCTTCAATATTACAATGAATACTTAATTTATACTAGAATGTGATGATAATCAATGTCAAATGTTCTTTCGTATTTCTTTGGATTCTTTAAATCCTTCCATATATGTACACATGAATTGTTTAAGCTCTATTGATTGATGTTTTAGATGCACTAATGCACTTGTGTATTCATAAACCCCTTGAATTCAAAATATGACCCCATTAGTGTGTAAGCCAACAAAATACATCCATAAAAGTTGATAATACAAGACCAATAACCCCTAAAGATCCCCCAGTGTGTGAAAGGGCCCACACATAAAAAATGTACAATGCATGTTTATGAGAAAACCACCAAAAATAAAAGATGGGGAGATGGTAAGAAAATGACTGCAAACAATAATAATTATACCAATAAATAAAATTTTGAATCAATAATTGATGAATACACATGCACCCTATAATAATTCAATTTTATGACCAATAAATTCTTAGAAGCCATTTTTAGGTGTTTACAACACTAGCAATTATATTAAACAGAAAATAGGCGAGATAATGAGAAACCCAAAACATAGATTTTCTATGGGAAATAAGCTCTGATCACCACATAGGAAATGGTTTAATAGTATGAATTCCTAAGAAACTCCTAAGAATGGACTCACTTGAATATGTATGAAACACTCTCCAAAACAATGAAATGATACATCAAAATATGTATTGCTTAGGAAATGATTAAAAAGTAGATTACCCCACAACTTTATTCATTGCATTGCATTTTTTATTTTTTAATATACAAAGAGATGAAGGGTATATATAACATGAGCAAGAGCAAACACCCCTTTCCCCATTGGTCACATAATAGGCACATGTAATTTGCCTATATAGAGGTGGAGTTTATTAATTTTGGTGGCACTAAATTCTCACTTATCCTATTCTAAGTCTAGTGAAAAAGCATACTTAGTATAGTATTTAACTTAAAATTAGATGCATATAAGGTTTTTCATGAACACCCCCCTTAAGTGCGACTTAGGGAGGCATATACACAACAAGAAGGCTATAAATCCTTAAAAAACACATCCCTAGAACTAAACGTGTTGATAGAATTAGTAATAGAGCATGTGTTTCTTCATTGGGATGACTTTGTACGGGCTCTTATAGTGTGTGAGAAATAAACTCTAATCATCATGTAGGAAATGATTTAACAACATGAATACCCAATAAACTCCTCAAAATAGTCTGACTCCAATACACATAAAATACTCTACATAATAATAAAAAGAGGCAACAAAATATGTATTGCATTTGATTATTTATCTATTAATATATAAAGTGATGAGAGGTATGTACAACTTGAGTAAGAATGAATCTCCCCTTTCACTATTAGCCATACAATAAACACATGTGATTGAAAAATATAGAGGAGATTGTGATTAATGGTGGTGGCACTAAATGTTGGTGGTATTAATTTCTACTTATCATATTATAAGCCTAAAGAAGTGTGATAAAGTACACTTAGTATAGTAACTAACCTAAGTTAACTTAATATTAGGTGCATGTAGAATATCACAATGACATTTTATAATAAATTATAATCATGCCA